>JAQZBX010110180.1:0-10391 GCA_029593785.1 Cabassous unicinctus
AGCAAGCTAACATTTATTGTGTTTTAATCTCCCATGTGGTAGCACTCTATCAGTCCCATTTGACAGGTGAGGAAAACAAAGGGGCTGACAAGTTAAGCAACCTGCCCAAGGTCACAAAGCTCATAAGGGGCAGGGCTGAGATTTGAACCTAGGCAGTTGGGCTCCTGAATCCATGCTCTAATAAAGCACTGCCTTAATAGGACTTTGGGACTCCTGGAGAAGAGAGGAGTGAATATATGATGGACATGAGAGGCTAAGTTTCAACCCTTTCTAACTCTTTCCTTCTGACATGCTAACACCCCAACAGGGTGGCTGTAAAAGACTCACTCTAGGAAATTAGCTGCCTCTACCAGCAGCTGCAAGAGTTATTAGCCATTACCCTAAAAACCCTGTCCCAAGCATTAACATCCCGATGTGCCATCACCAATACCTCACAGGCTGACACCTGCAAATAAGTGCAAGATCACTTGCCTACTACCTCTTTTCTCTGGAGATGGGAGGTAGGGGAAGAAGTTAAAGGAAGCAATGAGGTCTAGGGTTGGTGCTCCTTCAAAGGGAGGAAATGTAGCTTTAAAACTCAGATGCCCTTGAAGAGAAACAAAATGCCACTTCACTGGCTAAGAAATACTATACCTGTATTCTGGGGTTGAGTTGAAACCAAACAAACTTTTCTGACTAAAATGCATACCAGAAATTAGAAGAAAACTGGCTAAAGCAAAGAGGGAAGTTCTAGTTCACATACATTTGCAGAAAGAGGCCCTGCCTGCCTCCTAGAAGACCAGCATGGTCCCACTCTGCAGATACTACAGCACTGATCTGCCCTGAGAACCAGGGAGGCCAAGGCAGAAGATTCCAAAGGGGATCACAAAGGCTAAAACAGTTTCACCTAATAAGGTTTCCCTAATCAATTTTGGAAAGGGTGGGTTACATATTCATTTTCAACAAGACTTCTTTAGGCTTGTAATAGGGTAATGGGCATCCTAAAAACATTAGAAGAGCCCCTTTTAAAATCACCTTGTCTAACCTTTTACCTCTTCAACAGCCCTGAAAGGAAATCCTTTGGCCTTTCTAAAAAATTTCCAGAGAAAGGTCACTCTTCACATTTCATATATAAAAGACCCTCAAAATTCTTAAAAGTAGGTTCTGTGGTTTCCCCCGGGTTGGAACCATAAGCCACACACTTAAATGACTCAGGTAAGAGTAAAGCATATCTTTACAGGAAACGAATGAATAAAGTAATCAGTACCCACAACTCACTCCAACTTTCTCACTCAAACTCACTAGTCCATACCCCCAGGCCTGAACACTGACAAGTCAGAAAATAGCTCCTCGTCACTGCTGGAAGTACACTTATGTAGCAGTAATTGAAATTGGCCCTTACCTGGGGGCTGTGCCTCTGGACACTGAACTGGGGGTTGCCTGTGAAATGGTCACAATATCTTCATCCCCTCCGTCCTCATAAAAGCTTGCTAGGGCGATCTGAAATAGAGAGGCAATACCTTGGGACCCTTAAATAGTCCTTCACCTAAAACACATCTCTTTTAAGCACAAAGGGTTTGAAAAGACACAAAGACATGGCCTACACTTACAAAGTGGTCTGTGTCCAACACAGAAAATTAGACCAAGAGGTAGCAGCCCAATTGTTACTAGTTTTCAGATCATCTGAAACAAATTCCACTACTAAGGGGAAAAGAAGGCAAAAGGGAAGGTTGGACTGGAAGACATTTTCATTCTCATTTTATTAGCAGATGTGATCCAGTAAGAGCAGTGTACATTTATCGAGCATTTATGTGTCAGGTTATTCTGAGTACTCTACATGTGTTAACTCATTTAATCCTCACAGAACCCTATATAATGAATAGCATTATCATCTCATTTTTATAATTGATACAGAAGCACTGAGAAGCTAAGTAAAGTGCCCAAAATTACACAGTTGGTAATGAGAGGGGCTGGGATTAGATCCCACACAGTTTGCCTATTTTTAGCAATTATGTTACAGCCAGGAGTCAGGAACTCTGGGTTCCATCCAGATTGCTACTTTTACTCTCTCTAAGGCAGTTTCCTAATCTATGAAATGGGGACACCTGTCCCACCAACACTGCACATTGGAGACGATCCATTAAGAATTAAGCATAGCCATATCTTAGCTCTATACATACAGAAGGAATACTGGAGTCCTTTGACCATTTGTGATTGTATGTCTCTCACCTACTCATTCAACAGGCACTTACTAATCATTCACTTTGCACAAAGAAATAACAAAGAGCACTGAGGTCTACAGATGAAGAAGATATGTCTCCTGTCCTCAAGGTCACCAACTTGTTAGGAGGCAGTACACTGACACCAGATATAACCAGCCCCATAGGAGGCAGTGTGCTGTTGTGGGACATGCACTGAACTGGTATTCAGGTGGCCTACATTCAAGTCCTAGACCAGCCAGGGAAGTCATTTCACATGCATGGGCCTTAGCGTCCCCATCTATAAAGTGAGGAGAGTGGGCTTGCTGACTTGCCAGGCACAACGCTGTGTGCTTCTAAGTCTCTCAAACAGAAACCACATTTTCTATTTCTGTCCAACACAGGGGCTGCACACTTATCGTGTGAATGTAAAGAGTATGGTCCTATCTCTTTTACGTTTGGGAAGCAAGGTAGAATGGTGGAGTCAGGAGACCCAGTTCAAATCCCAACCCCACAACTTACTGTGTGACCTTGGGCATGTCACTTGCCCTTGCAGCATTCAATTCCTCATCTATGAGGTGGGACTAATCTTTACTTCACAGTGTTATTGTAAGGATTAAATGAATTATCATATGTAAAGTGCCTGGCTCAGGGTAGTTAAGAACTTGGGCTCTAGAATCAGACAGAACAGGGTACTAATCCTACCTCTTCCACCTGGTGGCTAGTGAGGTCTTAAGCAAGTTACTCAACCTCCCTAAGCCTCAGCTGCAAAAGCAAAGGAAGGTTAAATGACACAAGCCACATAAAGCAGTTAGAATAGGCACCTGATGTCACGGTAGGCACTCATGTATTAGTCATCTTCATCATCATCTACCTAAGATGTAGGCTGGCCAAGAACATTCATGCAATTCTTTGCACAATTAATTACTGAGTGCTTATTGTGTCCAGGTATCGTTTCTGGTAGGCACTGGAGATTAAACAGTATACAGAAATCCCTGCTTTGTGGAACTTTACGTCTTCTTAATTACTCAAGTATTTAACGAGTACTCAGTACGTGCCAGTGAACTACAAGGTAAACTCCAAGAAACTCTCATTTTACAGATGAGTTAATGAAGCTAAGAAAGGTGAAGAAGCTCCAACCTTTCGCCAGCACCAGTGTCTCCCACCAAATAGGCAGGAAGGGGAGGGGGCGTGGGCTAACCCCGGGACAGCCTCCTCCCTCCACCCGCAGCCCAGCTGCGGCAATGGAAATGAGGGACCACCGCGTCCCAAGGGCTGCTCCAACAGCGAGCTGGTCATTCCGGCCGGGCCGGCCTCCAGCCGCGACGCGGCAACCACGCCCCCAGGCGGCCTGTCTCCACGCCGGCCGCGGCAGTGCCCAAAACCTCGTTGACCCGCGCGGGGGAAACTGAGGCTTGGCAGAACAGGTCCGGCCCCGGGCTGGCCCGCGTCCCCGCACGCCCAAGCCCGCGAGGCGAGGCAAGAGGCCGCGGGACAGTAAGGCCAGGGTGTCGAGACCCGGCCGGAGCTCGGGCCACGGCCGGGCGGGGATGACTGTGCGCTTCGGCCGCCGCGGGCATACCGTACCCGGCGTCCACGCCCCGGAGCACCGGGCTGGCCCGATGCGACCCGTCCCGCAGCGCTACCTGAAGGTCCCAACCGGCAGACTCGAGGAAGAAGCGAGCCCGGTCCTCCTCGGCGCCAGTCACCGCCACAAACTCCCTCAGCGAGTCCTGCCGCTCCGCCGCCATCTTCGCCCCGTGTGCTGCCCAAACCGCTCCGGCCACTGCCGCACAGCCCCAGACCCGCCGCCGCGTTCCGCCCGCCGGTTGGCCCGGCCCAGCTGCTCGGTGCTCACTGCAGGCCCCGCCCGGTGCGGTGCACCACGCAAAATCCTCCGTGCAGGAAACGCCGTCGCTCTGCGCCCTCTGGCGGCCGCGGGGTGTAGACCCGCAGCCTAAAGGCGGGAGTGCGGCCAGGGGTGGTGTGGGTGGGGGTGTGTGGGGGTGAGGGTTGTGGGGGTCGCGGAAGGAGATGCGGGGCGTCTCTTCCACGTCTCTGGGAGATGAAGGATCCCTGAAGAAGTCAATTTCAGAATTGCATACATACAGAAGGAATACTGTAACACCCCATTTCATTGATTTATTCATTCATTCATTTACTTGATCAAATATTTTTTGTGCTACAAAGCTCTCGGTGCTCTTCCAGGGCTGAGATATGGCAGCAAACAAAACAAAGTCCCTGCCCTCATTTTGCTCACATTCTAAGAACAAATAAGTAAATAATAAACAGACCTTGAACAACATGCAATTCCTCTGCTCAGAACCCTTCTTTGGTCTCTCATTTATTTCCGTGTAAACGCCGAAGTCCCTTGGCCTGCCCACCACATAATTACCCTCCATGGCATCTCCTGGCCGTAGCCACATTGGCCACTTTGCTGTTCCTGGACAGTGCCAGGCATGCATTTGCCTTGGAGACGTTGCATGTGCTGCTCCCTCCACCATTGGCGAGGTGCTCCCTCATTCTCTTCAGGTCTGTTTTGAAGGGCACCTTCTCAGACACAATCCTGCCTTTCAGGTTCGCAGGTTCTTTCCCCTCATGCCTCCTGTTGCTCTGCCTGGGAAGCTCCTCCCTTTCTCCTCCCATTACCAGCTCCTGCTCATCCTTCAGTTCTCAGCTTAGGTGTCCCCTTCTTGAGGAGGCCTTCCTAGGTCCCCAGGCTCTGGCAGGCAGTTTCTTGTGCACACCCTGTGATGCCATGTTAAGTGTTTGCCTCCTCCAGGTGGCCAGGATCCCTGTGACGGGGCCTTGCTTGTCTCAGTTGCTATGTATGTCCAACACAATATGGTTCAGAGCACAGGCTCTGGACTCAGCTTGCTGTTGAAACCCAGATCTTACTGCTTATGTGACCTTGGGCAGATTCTCTCTCTAAGCCTCCATTTCCTGATCTGTAAAATGGGTCTTCTAACATTACCTACCTCAGAGGGATGTGTGAAGATTCAACATAAAGTGCTGAGAGCAATGCCTGGCATTTAGGAACTCCTCAGCAAATGTTAGCTGTCACTATTATTTGTGTGTGACCTGTGCAGTTGTGGGCATTAAATAGCCACATCGTGACTCTTTATTGAATTAATAAAGGAGTGAACAAATGGCTTGTGGAGTATCTGCACATCCAGGTGAGAAATGTGGAGCTGAGTATCTGAGGACAGGGATACAGGGAGGCACCTGAGCCCTGAGGGTGTTGAGCCGACTGTAGGATGCAACCCAACTTCATGATTTCTGTAAAATGGGTACCTTTGTTCTGAGTAGAAATGGCCTGGACCCTCAGGCCCACAAACATGAAGTGGCCACAAAACCACTGTCATGTTCATCTTGATTGTGAGCCCAGTACAACCTGACAACACTGGTCTCTCGCCTTTTCTGGGCCTCAGCCTGGGAGGTGGGCCAGCCCAGTGTTCTTGGCTTTCTCAGACCCACAGTCCTTTTTTTAACAAATATTTTGTGTCACCCCTTTTACCACCTTCAATGGAATTCAGAAATAATAAAACTGACATACATGCATTAAGAAACAGCAACACAATGCCCTAAATAGAGAAGTAAAGGGAACGTAATTTGGAATAAAATAATCTATATTTCAGTCCGCAGGCATAAGTCTGACATTAAGACAAAATGAAGCAGTTGGATGCTCTCCTCTATGTACAGGGCTATTTTTTGGGTGATTAAAATATTATAAATGTGTTGCTATGGGTGATGTAATTTTTAAAAATGGTTAAAAAAAAACACCTTTTAATAAAGTTATCTGCAAAACAAAGTCCAATCTTCCCTCAATTGATACATCTGCGCGGGGATGGGAAGGGGTTTGAAGTGGTAACTCCAGCCCCACCTCCGCCACCTCCAGCCCCACCTCTGCCACCTCCAGCCCCACACCCAGCACATCTCTAAGTTCCACCACCACTATCACCTCCAGCTTCATCCCCACCCTCCCAGGGGCCCACCTTCACCCTCAGTCTCATCTCCACTTCATTCCACCCCAGCTTTGCCCTCTACCCCATCCCTCAGTCCTACACGCCATGACCTCCAGCCACACCATCACCACTGCCTCCATTCCTCCCCAGTCTTCTTTTGGCACCCTTCTGTGATCTCTCCACAAGTGTGATTCCACTATTGGCAGGCACTGTGTGTCATTACTGATTCATGTGTGAGTCCCCAGGGCCAGTGTTCCCTATGATCTCCAACTCCAGACCCCCTAGCATAGGCCTTTTGTAGCATAGTGGCCCAGGGATAGCTGCTGGCTGGGGGAAACTATTGATTCCCCAACTGACATTCAAACCTTCCAGAGGCTCCTGTACATAGAAGCACCAAGTACCTTCCACTCCTCACTCCCACCACTGCCTCAGCAAAATTGGGACTATTTTTCTCTCTTTTTATGACTTCCCTGAGTCAACTAATGATAATAATAGAATAATAGTACTGCCAACCTGTGTATGGAATGATGCTTAACTGCACAGTGAGACCCAATCCAAACCTCAATGACATGTGCTTTTCCCATCTAGCTGGAAAAAAAAAATCAAAGTCTGACCATATCAAGAATTAGCAAGGACGTGAGATGACAGGAATTGTCCCATGTCTGGTGGTAGTGTATGTCGGCACAACGGCATTGGAACACAGCTTGGCAAACCTACTAGAGCTGAAGAGGCACAAAACCTGTATAACTGTCAATTCTGCCTGTGGCTATATGCCTTAGGGGAACTCTTGCATGCACCAGATAATACAACAAGAATGTCTCTGTGATAGCGAGAAACTAAAACCCCTTAGGTGTCCATCCATCAACAGAAGAATTCATAAATATATTGTTACAATGGAATAGTATACAGCTGTGAAGAAGGGATGAATTAAAGCTACAGGTAACCAACCTGGATAAATCTCAAATGTTGAGCCAAAAAAGCAAGGTTGGGAGTAATATGTCTGGCAAAGTGTTGTTATATAGTGCCATTTATATAGCATTTAGAAGCATGTGGGTTGTGGGGATATAGGAAGCCCCTGTCCAGTGGGTCTGCCTGCCCTTCCTCCCACTCTGGGATGATTGGATATCTGCAGGTGGAAGCGGGGTGCCCTCAAGGTCCAAGGGGAATGTTGTGTATAAGATGCAACTCTCTCTGTGGGGACCTGCCATGGATCTGGGACCCTGGGGCCACCTTGATGGGCTCTGCTTGGGAGAGGATGAGGATGAAGACAGGAATGATGGGAGCAGAAGGAAGGAGATAAAGAAGAGCAACAGGGAAGGAGGAAACAGAAGGGGAGGGAGAGCAGATGCTCCCATTCAGGGGGGCCTGGCGTGCAGCCATAGACCTTCAGGGTTCAGACCTGAGGCCCAAGTAGGGAGCTTCTGTGTGTGGGGCAAGCGGGACTTGCCTGAGACCTCGGACGTGTGTGTCAGGAGAGGCCTGTTGGCCCTTGGTGGGCCGCTTGTGGTCCACCCCTTCTTTGGTGGGTCATCTTGTCTGTCCAGTGCCCCAGGCCCCAAAGTGGGAGCAGAGCTAGACTGAGCATCTTGGTCTCCCGCTCGGTCTCTTTTAACAAACTGTCAAGCGGCATGTTTTCCCCAAGTGCCCACCTATGGTCCTGAATTATCTGCCTTTTATGTTACTGGCCAGCATCCTCACCACTTCTTTTTGGGACTGCTTCCCCCACCACCCACCCACTACCACAGCTCGGTAAGACCTGACCCCACCCCAATCACATGACCTGAACTAGGCCAACCAGTGCTTTTCCCTAGGATTTTTCAACTCAGACTGAGGAAGGTCAGGGCCTTCTGGTGGCTGAAGTCCAAGATGAGGGGCCCAGGTGCTCGGCTGCCACACTCTGCCATGTGGAGCATAGTGACTGAAGTTTATTCAGTCACTGAATGCTAGCGATTATTTGGCACTTCCCATGTGTCATGCATGCTTTATGTGCATCAAAGCCTTTTATCCCCAAAACTACCTAATAAGGGAGGTACTAATGTTGTCACCAGTTTACAGATAAGGATAGTGAGACACACTGAAGGAAAGAAACTAACCTAAGAGATAAGTAGGGGAACTGGGATCTGAATCCATGCACTCAGATTCCAAGACCCTGAACTTCACCTCTACTCTATACCTCCCTTCTGATATTTAGAGGGGGTCTAATACGTGCTAAGTGCTCTGCTTGGTGCTTGTCATTCCTGTGCCATGCCAAGCATGTTCCTGCCTCAGGGCCTTTGCACTTGCCATTCCTTCTGCCCATTATCTCTTCTCCCAGATATCTGCAGGGTGCCTCTCCCTCACTTCCTTCAGGTCTCAGCTTGAATGTCGCTTTGTCAGTAAAGCCTCCTCCGACCCCCCCTAAATAAAATAGCATCACCTCCCCCTGATGCTGGCACCCTCCGTACCCCTCACCCTGCGGTATTATGCCCTCAGCACTTATTACAATGTGGCATATTGCATATCTTGCTCATTGTCTTCTCCAGTAGGAAGCAAGCTCCAAGAGGGCAGACTTTTTTATTTTCAGCACACTTAGTAGGGCCTGGCAACAGGGCTCTCAACCATTTCTTTTTTTTTTTTTTTAATATTTATTTACTTTTATCCATTTAACTCCCTTCCCCCTCATTTTTGCTGTTTTGTGTCCGTTCGCTGGGCAATTCTCTGTGTCTGTTTCCTGCCCTCTCTTCTCATCCTTCTCCTCCTGTCTTCACCGGGATTTGATCCTTGAGACCTCCCATGTGGGACAGAGGTGTTCTGCCACCTGCACCACCTCAGTTCCTGGTTTTTCAGTGCATCTCGTCTTGGCTTTCCCTTGTGTCGCTCTCCTGTTACATCATTATCTTGCTTCATGGCTTGGCAGGGCCTGGGATGCCTGTGCTGGGGCCTGGGGCTTGCCTGCATGCGGGGCCTGGCGACCTGTGTGCCTTCTGTATTTTTTCTTTATTTTACCGGGAGATCCCGGGGATGGAACCCAGGTCCCTCCATATGGCAGACGGACGCCCAACCATTTGAGCCACATCCGCCCCCCCTCAACCATTTCTTGTTGGATGAAAGGAGCTGCGATGGTGAAAAGTCAGGTTTCTGCCCTCAGGGAGCTCAAATTCTGGGGACAACTAATAATCACCAAGGAAATAAACACATATCCACACCTACACTCTCGCACAAACACACACATACATTCACACCCACCCACACTCTCTCACACTTGCACACACACACACAGTAGCAATAAGTGCTATGAAGAGACCCTGAGCTGCATGAGGGAAATGAGCGATGGAGGCGTCATCATGGATGGAGTGGTTCCTGGAGGCCTCTCGAAGGCAACAGTCAGGCAGAGACTTGAATGAATTAGAGGCTTGGTGTGGTCAAGGCTCAGGTGGGTGCTGGAGCAGAGCCAGTATAGGGGTGGTGGTGGGAGATGCGGTCAGACGGGAAGGCAAGGAGCAGACCACGAGAGCCCGATGGGGTAAGGAGGTTTGCAGAGAGACGGAGCGAGAGCAGCTGCCAGTCAGTCCCTAGCTCCAGTTATTTGCAAGGCTGGGCTCCAAGCTTCCTTGCAGTACTAGTTTCTGTTACTGTTGTAACGAATGACCACAAACTGGGTGGGTTAACATGACAGATACTTCTTCTCTTGTGGTTCTGGAGGTGAGAAGTCTGAAATCAGTCATCACTGGGCCAAAGCAAGGTGTTGGCTGGGCCGCCCTCCCTCCTGAGCCTCACGGGGAGAATCTGCCCCTTGCCTCTTCCAGCTTCTGGTAGCTGCCAGCGTTCCTTGGCTTGGGGCTGCATCCCTCTGATCTCTGCCTCTGTGGCCACGTGGATTTCTCCTCTTCTGTGTCAAATCTTCTTCCTCTCCCCTCTTATGAGGACACTTGGGCCCACCTGGATAATATCCCCATTTTAAGATGTATCGTTTAATCACATCTGCAAAGTCCTTTTTCGCCATATAAGGTAACATTTACAGGTTCCAGGGATGAGGATGTGAACATCTTTCGGGGGCCATTATTCAGACCCCCATGCCTGCACTCTCTGATGTCTGGTAATTTAATACTTTTTTTCTAATTCTCAAACTAAATTAAGACCTCCTCTGGATTACGTTTTTTTTCTAATTTGTTTTCTGTTTGTTTCAACTCCAGACACCCAGACTCATCCCCTCCCCCAGCTAGTAGGTGCTAATGAGTATTGGCATGGGCACATAGTAGGTCTTTGGTAG
>JAQZBX010110181.1:0-10397 GCA_029593785.1 Cabassous unicinctus
TGACCAAAAAGCAATTGAAAAAATTGTCAACATCACTAGCTATTAGGAAAATGCAGAACAAAACTATAAGGACATACCATTTCACACCTTATAGAATGGCCATCATTTAAACAAAAAACAAATATCAAAACAAAACAAAAAAACCGGAAAACTACAAGTGCTGGAGAGGATGTGGAGAAATAGGAGCACTCCTTCACTGCTGGTGAAAATGGAGAATGATGCAGCCTCTGTTGAAGACAGTTTAGCCATACCTCAAGAAGTTGAATATAGAACTGCCCTATGATCCAGCAATCCCACTACTAGGAATATAGGAATATATTCAGAAGAATGAAAGCAAGGATGCAAATTGGCATTTGCATACCAATGTTCATAGCAGCATTATTCACAATTGCTAAGATATGGGCACTACACAAGTATTCATCAAGATATGAATGGATAAACAAAATGTGGTATATGCATATAATGGAATACTATTCAGCTGTAAGAAGAAATGAAATTGGGATGCATATGACAACATGGATGAACCTTGAGGACATTTTGTTGAGTGAAATAAGCCAGACACAAGAGGACAAGTATGGTATGGTCTCATTAATATGAAATAAATATGGATGAGTAAACTCATGGAGGTAAACTCTAGAGTATAGGTTACTAGGCGATAGAATGTGGGTTGAGAATGGGAGCTTCCCTGTTGTCAGGTTTGCTTAATATATGTAGAATTTTTAATAAGGTTAATTGTAAAAGTGTGGAAATGAATAGAGTTAATGGTAACACATTATAGTGAGTATAACTAACACTTCTGATTTATAAATGTGATTGTGGCTGAAAGGGGTAGCCTGTGAACTAAATGTCAATTGAAAGAAGTCTAGAGAATAATCTAGAGAATGTATAACAGTGATTTCAGTGTTCGATGAAGATTGTGGTTAATAGTATAAATATAAGAATGCTCTTCTTTTACAAAGTGCTAAGAATATGGTAATATATGTGAAAATTACAACCAATGTACTTATGGATGATAGTTAACAGTAATATTGTAATATTTTGTAGTTATGGCAAGAAAATATTTCAATCCTAAGGGACAACAATAGGGGGGATAAGAGGTTATGGGTATTTTCCTTTTGGAATAATGGAAATATTCTAGTGACTGAATTGATGACAGCACAACTCTGTGTAAAAGTGAGAGCCACTGAGCGTACACTTTGCATGGATTGTACATAGCATGGGACTGTATAACTCAGGGAATTCTGTGGTGGAAGATGGACTGTGGTTAATAGAACAAATATGAGAATGTTCTCTCATGAACTGTAATAAATATATAATACTAATACAGGGTGTTAATAATTGGGTGGGTTGGGGGAAAAATATACCAACTGTAAGATATGGGCTATAGTAAGTAGTAATATCTTGACGATGCTTTTTCGCAGTTTGTAACAAATGTTTCACAACAACGCAAAGTGTTTGTGGTGGGGAGATGTATGGGGGCCCTGTATGATGATATGCATGTTTGTTTTGTAGGTACACAACTTTTACTCTACACTTATTATTTATATATGTCCATGTATGAATGATATACTTCAATAATTTTTTTTAAAAATCTGGGTTCAAAATTCTAAAATCATACATAGTAATTTGAAGGAAACAACTTTTATTTCTTCTTCTGAGTGGCCAGCAGGACAATAGGACCAGGTTCGATTATTTTCAATATATTTTTCAGTTACATAGTAAATTCACATGACCGTTGTATTGTGCATCATTTTTTTTCTTTTCTGCCACGATTATAATCTGAAGCCAATATACCCTAGGTAGGTATTTCATGTTTTCAAACATCCCGAATATTTCATCTGCACTCAAATATTATTAAAAATAATAAAACAATATTAATGCTTTTTTTTTTTCCAGAAAAAATCTTCTAAATTATTCTCCAAGGTCTCAAGGAATGTTGTTTTGGCACCCTAATCAGAATTTTCTAACATAAAAGAACAATATCCTGCCTCACAGAAGATACATGGAATTACTGGTACAAGTGTTTTAAAAACATACATCACTAATGGGAAGCGGGTGTGGCTCAGTGGATAGAGTCCCCGTTTACCATATGGGAGGCCCGGGTTCACGTCCTGAGGCCTCCTGGTGAGGGCACCCCGGCCTGAGCAGTGCGGTGGGCTGATGCAGCAACCTCACGGCAGGAAGCGGGTGTGGCGTTAATGGATAGAGCACCCGTTTACCATATGAGAGGCCCCGGGTTGGGAGAAGACATGCAGCAAATAGACACAGCAGCGCAAGCAGCAAGGGGGGGATAAATAAATAAATCTTTAAAAAAAAAAAAAAAAATCACTAATGTTAATACTCCCCAGCCGGGAGGATTTGAGAGGATCTCTTTTGAGCTTTTATCTCTGAAGAGGCATCTTGAATATGAACATTCTTAGTCCGTTCTCATCTTGATATATATGAAATCTTCATTCATCTTAACGTGACTGTAATGTATTCTAGTGTAGTTTTATATGGGTGCTACTGCTGAGAACGTGACATCATAAAACAGAGAGAACAAATCTCACGTATCAGAACCTAAGAAAATCCACAAGATATTTTCAGATGACTGGTTCTTACATTTTAAAAAACTACATTATATGAGGAAAAAAGCAAATTACATATATTTTGGATATAAGAGATTCAAATGCTTAGAATTTGGATCAAAATTGCTTTTCGATTAGGTTTACCAACTGTAAAGAATTTTTAATCTGTTTTTTTAAAAACCTATTTTTGTGTACTCTGATGAATAAATAAAATATCTCAATATGGAAAAAGGGCAAATTCTTCATAAGCAATAGTTTTAGAAATCAACCTAAAGGTCCCTGTTGTCAGGTTTGCTCCAGCAGAATCTAATTGAGCATTATTTGAAAAGGTCAAGAAACCAGCAAATTGGTTAACATGGCAGCTGTAGGGAACAGAGATTTTTCCAAATTAAAAATGTAGTCACAGGGAGGAAATCAATGAGATAGACAATGGAGAATAACAGCAAAACCAAAACTGGTTCTTTGAAAAGATTAATAGAACAGACCAACCTTCCCTGAAGATTGATCAAGAAAAACATAGAAAAGATGCAAACAACAACAACAACAAAAAAAAAAAACAAAGAGAGAGAGAGAAAATATAGAATGTAAAAGGCAAAAAATAACAGATACAATAGAGGTTTATAAAATGAATGATTATATGCTAGGAACTTTGAAAAACTAAACAAAATGAATATATTTCTAGAAAAATATTAAATTCAAATATTGATGCAAAAGAAAATAAAGTATGAAACAATGAAGGAAGCTGATAAGGTAAAGAGTCCCTCCACAAAAATTATATCCCATCTTATATAAAGCTTTTCCAGCAAATAAAAAAGAATAAAAGTCATTTAACTCATTTTTATATTAGTGTAATCTTGATTCTAAAAACATGTGAGCTATGTAGAAAAAAATATTATAAGCTCATTTCACAATGAAAGATCATGCAAAACTCCTAAATAAAATATTAGCTAATTGAATCCAACAGTGTATTAAAAAAATAATACAGGAGCAGATGTGGCTCAAGCAGTTGAGCACCCACCTCCCACATGAGAGGTCCTGGATTTGGTTCCCTGTGCCTCTTAAAGAAGAAAAGCAAACAACGAGCAGACAACAAGCACATACAACAAGTGGACAATGAGCAGACAACAAGCAAAACAAAAACGAGCAGGGAGTGGATATTGGCTCAAGCAGTTGAGCTCCCGCCTCTCACCTGGGAGGACCCAGGTTTGGTTCCTGATGCCTTTTAAAGAAAAAAAGCAAGCAGTCAATGAGCAAAGAAAACTAGCAGATGAGGGAGGCATCTGGGGGGAAGGGAATAATACAAACTGATCAAGTAGGGCTTATCTGCGGAATCAGAAAACCTATCATAATAACTCACCAAATCAACAGACTAATTATGTCTGTTATATATATATATGTTGTCTCAAGAGATGCAGGAAAAGCAATTTATAAAGTTCAGCACTTCTAATGAAAACTCTTCACAAACTGGGAATAGAATAGAAATTTTTCTTTGGTAGAGGTAATATATCAAAACCTATGGCAAGCACTGTACCTAATTAGAGAAACTTTAGATGTAGTCCCTTTTTCAGATATGAAACAAGACAAGGATAGCCACTATTACTGAGGTTCTGACTAATAATACATGGCAAGAAAAAGAAATAAGAAATGTTAGGATTAGAAAGAAGAGATAAAACTCATTATTAGCATTTGATATGATTACCCACCAAAAACCAGTAGAAGCAACAAACTATTAAAACAAGAGTTTACCAAACTTACTGAATACAAGATCAACTTAAGAAATCATAAACTTTTTAAATACGATGAATAACCAACAAAAAGCTATAATAGAAAAATAATTTACCATGCATTTTACCCATCTTACCCAAAAACTAAAAAAAAGAAAAATCCAGGAACTAAGGAATACAACAGACCTTTCTAGAGAAGACTTCAAAATGCTAATAAAAGACAGAGAAGGTTATCTGAAAAAAAGGAGAGACATTCTATGATCTTAGATGAGTTTATTTAATATTTTGAAGATTTTGACTCTCCCCAAATCTATGAAATCCGTGCAATACTAATCAAAATTACAAGTGGAATTTTTTAAAGCTCAATAAATTTACTCTGAAATATTTATGGGAGAATTAACAGTCCATGACTACCTAACTAAGACAACTTTGAAAAAGGAGAGTATAAATGTGCCTTTCTTTAATTGCCCTAACAGTTATTGATAATAGTAATAAAATTAGTTATAATTATGCAAGAATAGAAAAATAGACAAATGAAACAGAATTGAGAGCTCAGAGACAGAAGATGTACATACATGTATAGGAACTTTATATAGAAACTACATCACCACAAATCAGTGGAGAATGGATTGTTGAGTCGATATTATTCAGAAAACTGGGTTCCTGTATAAAGAAAAATAATTCTGGATTCCTATAAAATTCTATATGTAAAAGTGAACTCCAGATGGACTAAAGACATATATGTGAATGGTAAAATTATAATTATAATAGTAGACTCTGTAGGAAAATATCATTATGACATAAGTCCTTTTTAAATAAAACCCAAAAGCAAAGACCAGGAGACAAATAAATTTGGTGATATCAAATTTAGATTCTATTCAAGAAAAAACATCGTGGACAAAATTAAGTCAAATGACAATCGTAAGAATATATTAGCAAAATATAAAACTGAAAAAGGGTCTAAGACTTAAAGTATATAAGTAACTCCTGAAAGTTAACAAGAAAAATACAGCATTACCAACAGAAAAACAGCAAAAGGCTCAAACAAATAATTTACAGAAGAGAAAACCCAGAAGCTCAACAGCATATGAATAAATGTCTAAACTCATCATTTACCAGAGAAATATAAATTAATGTTTTGTCCATCAGATTGGCAAAATTTAGAAAGCTGAATAATGCAAGGTGTTAGTGGGGATGCAGATTTTCAGAATCTCTTATGCTGCTTGGGAGAACCCAATATGAAGTGAAATCTGACAAACTAAATGTAAATATACCCTACAATTTAAAAATCCTATTCTTATTATTTATCCAAAAAATCACACAAATTCCTAAAGGAACATGAATGAGACTATTTATCACAGACCTGTGTATGATGCCAGGGAACTGGAGGCAATCTGGAAGTCCACATTGGGATAGGGGAGAGAAAAATATGGTGGATTCAAACCATAAGCACTAGGCAACTGCTGGAAGCAATTCACTAGCCTGCAGTATAGAAAGATAGATAGTATATCTATCTTAGATATTGAAAGCATATCACTGTGTGCAAAAGTAGGAAATAAAGTCTATATTAAAATATAGATCATTTTGTAGACATACAAATATCATGTTCACGCATAACAATGCATATTTGCAAGAACACAAAGAAACACAAAGAACAAACAAGGATACCAATTAGAATGTTTGCCCATGAGAAGAGGCAGAGAGGAATGGGAGTGGAGAATAGGGATAGAAAAAAAAAATCAAAAGAAAGGAAAAGAGTGCTAAAACCAATGATGTTAAGATGCCATGTTCTGAGAAATGTGATTGACTCAACTTTCTGCATCTAAAGTTTAAAAAAAAAACAACTCTGATTCATGAGTTCTCATTTGATTGACATTAAGGATCATGGGACTGAATGGAGAGTCCCAGAAGTTACCAGCTAGCAAGAACTCATTATTCTTAGAGTTTGAAGGCAAAGGGAATAAGAGACTCTGAGAGACAGAGTAACTTAAAATCCTATGTCAAGAAGCCAGAAGGAAACCAAGTTCACCCTGCAGATTCTGGTGAGAGCAATACCACGTAACCGAGATTAGTGAAAGATAGTTAGCTACCGAACTGCCAAAGAAGGACAAGATGGCTAAGATTCCAGACAGGTGAGAAACTTAGGGAGGTGAGCTAGGTGAGGGCAGTGCGTTTGCCAATTCTTACACAAGGCAAGAGGCTGAGAATCTGGAATTTGATGGAAGGACAGATTGCTGAGGACAGAAAGCCCAGTGAAGCTCTGAGTGGTCTTGCAACTTTGGAGAGACAAAATTAGAGATTTCAGAAGCAGATGTTATAACCATTTTGCAGATGTTGAAACTTAAGATAAAAGAAGTTAAGTGATGTCAGCTGGCAGAACATGGGTCAGACTAAAAGTAGAACCCAGAAGCTATTATATAATTCGCTACATCATTATTTACTTATTAAATACTTCATATTATTATTTCATATTCACTTATACTATTAAAAATATTTGTACATTGCTATACCATGCTCTGTTAATATTTTCCCTGTTTAGTTCTCATTGACTAGTTTCTGAAAGATTAATATTTCATGAATAATTTAATATATAAATTCTATTTTTCAAAGAAAAACAGAAATCCCTGATTTGAAAATGACTCCAAAAATGAACAATAATGAAAGGAGGTACACTGAAATAGACAATTTTCTATCTTATTCTCTAAAAGTAAAGTATTATGTTATGTTTGGTAATTTTGAAACATTTCCTTAGAGTATAACATATTTCTCTTTAAAATGTCTACAAAGGCAGTATATTTTTCTACAGGTTATGCATATGTGCACAAATAGCAGCTCAAACATATAAAATGTTACATGATACTAAGGCAAGTAGCATAGAAAACAGTACATAAGATTCAAAATTGGATTTAGTAACATACAACTTATAGATAAGTTGGACTCTACTGGATACTTTTATTCTTAATAAGCCCTTTTCACAGATACTTTATTTCATTATTTGTTTTCCTTCTATCTTCTCACCCTAAGTCTCCCTTCTCTTTTATCCTTATCAGTACTAAGGTAATTGGAAATGTTTGATATCTCAAGAAAGAAGGATTTGGCACCTTTTCTAATAAATCTGGCAATAACAAAAAATAGAATAGGATGCCTTATAAAGCCTTGACTTCCCGATCACTCAACATGTGTCTGGAAATGTGAGTCACTTGTCGAGGAAGGCATGTGTAACAGGCATGCTTAAGAGAGAATGTTCCCGAATTCTTTTGGCTCTTTCAAGGTTACGTAAAGGAGAGTCTTTGTTAGACCTGTTTCTCTACTTCTGATTTCTTCAGAAGTACCATATCCATTCATCAAAATAGTCCATTATATTTAAAATACAATTAAATAGAATATACCTGACACAGATATTTTCATTAATTTTATTCAATACTATGAGCAGCTTACTGGGCAAAGTACACCAAATGGCAAAGACCCATGAGAGGTAAGGTGGATGCCTCCAGAGCTCAAAGTGACAGGTCCCCAGTTGCTTCCTCTCCACATTCTCAGATACAAAAATGTACTTTATCCAGCCCAGATCTTCTAATTACTTTCCGTCAAAAATCAACTCCCATTTCTAACTTTTCTATTTCTTAACAATAACACTATTCTTCTCTTAGACAGGCTCAAGCCTTGGTGTTTTCTTTGAATGTTTAGGGGAGAAGTATGGAAATATGTCCAGTCAAATCTTCCTTTGACTGTCTCTTTCTTGCATCTTTTTTCTCTCTTCTTCTCTACTATGTAATTTAGGACCTCTCCCTCTGTTTCCTCAACTTTTAAAAAATACTTTTTTATATTAAATAAAATACTTTAGATTACATAAATGTTACATAAAAAATATAGGGGATTCCCATACATCCCACTCCCTACCCATCCCACACTTTTCCACATTCACAACACCCTTCATTAGTGTGGTACATTTAGTCCTAAAAACTCATTTGTATTTACCCTTTCCCTCTTTTGGTCAAGGTCTTTTTCCAGGTGCCTTGCTAGTTGGTACTTGGTAATAATCCCTCGGTGCCAGGGAGGCTCATCCCCAGAAGTCATGGCCCATGCTGGGGGGAATGTAATGTGTTTATATGCTGAGTTTGACTTAGAGAGAGGCCACATTTGAGCAGCAAGGAGGCTCTCAGGAGGTAACTCTTAGGCAACATATAATACTAGGCTAAGTTTCAATTTCAAAAGGAAATGTTCATAAGTACAGTCATCAATATCAAGGGCCTATTGCAATGGTCCATCCTCCTCCACTAGGCACTGCCCTTGTACTCGGGGGATTCTTGCTGTCCCATTAGAGAATGTGGCAGAGCTCCCCAGGATGAGAATTTGATATTCTTTCAGTTATTGTGTGGCTCTCCACCCAACATGACAATGCCCCATGAACACTTGAACACATTCATATGCCTTAGTGGTATGCCCCAGGTGAACGCCTCCCATGCATTCCTCATCACTGAAACCCCACACCAATGATCCTCCCCTGCCACAGTTGTTACCCTTCTGTGATCCAAAACTTCTTCAAAAATGAAACCAACAAAATAACCAAATAAAATCAATAGGAAGATGAAATAATAATGGTAGTTTTAAAAATAACAAATAAAATTCAAGAAAATTGAAAAAATTTGAAATAAAAAATATTTTTTGACATTGCGTCTTTCATCACTGTAAGATCTGTTGTCTTGTATGTACAGTGACATTTTCTTCCATATATTCCCCCATTGTCCTATTTTTTTTTTCATTTTATCTTCAAAGAAGCTTTAGGTTACAGAAAAGTCATCTACAGAATATAGGCGATTCCCATATACCCAACACCTTCCCCCTTTTCCCCTTTCCCCTGTTAATAACATTTTACCTGTGGATGGTACATTTGTTACAACTGATGTACAAATATTGAAGCATTGCTACTAACCATGGTTGATGATTTACATTATGGTTTACATTTTGTACCGTACACTTTTATAAATTTTGATGAAATTTAAAATGGCCTGTATCCATTATTGCAAGATCATGCAGAACAATTCTAATGCCCTACATTCCATCTATTCTATTCTTCCCTCCCTTTGCCCTCGGGACCTATGGTAACCACTAAGTTTCACTTTTTGAAGAATAAGATTCATAGTTACTTGCAATAATATTGAGGGCTTGACATATTGATCTGTTTTCTTTTATTAGTAACTGCCTATGTTCTTGAGAGACTCTTGCCCCTCTATTTGAGAACTCCAGGATTGGAGTTTAATATTTTTTTGTTTATTGTATGGGTTCCACCCACTGATATAACACACTATGACAAGATGTACACTTACATATTCCATAGAAGCCTGCCCCAGGTGTACCTTGTCCTGTAAGATACCCCACCTCCAATACCCTACATCAGTAACCTTCCCCTGCCATATTTGCCAAAAGAACATGCCCAACATTGTAGTTTTAACCATAAACCTGCAAATCCCCTGAGTTCACCTGCTCCTTCCCCGGACACTTCCCCTAGTCTCATGGATAGTCCAACCCAACCCACCACCCTACCCCATTCACAGACCAGCACTGCCAAACCCAATAGCATCACTACACTACTGTCATGCCCATCCACTGCACAACTACATCCTTCCACCTTATTACAGATTTTGCCATAGACATTTGGGTTGTTTCCAACTATTGGCAATAGTGAATAATGCCACTAAGAACATTGGTGTGTATATATTTGTTCGTGTCTTTGCTTTCAATTCTTCTGGTACATACCCAGCAGTGGGATTGCAGGATCATATGGCAGTTCTATAGTTAGCTTCCTGAGGAACCGCCAAACTGTCATCCACAATGGCTACATCATTCTGCATTCCCACCAGGAGTGAATAAAAGTTCCCTTTCCTCCACATCCTCTCCAACACTTGTAGTCCTCTTTTTTTAATAGCCTCCAGTTTAAAGGGTATAAGATGATATCTCATTGTAGTTTTGATTTGCATTTCCCTAATAGCTAGTGATATTGGGCATCTTTTCATGTGCTTTTTAGCCATTTGTATTTCTTCTTTGGAGAAGTGTCTATTTAAATCACTTGCCCATTTTTAAAATGGGGTGTTTGTCTTTTTATTTT
>JAQZBX010110182.1:0-10397 GCA_029593785.1 Cabassous unicinctus
TATTTATTTATCACCCCCTTGCTGCTTGTGCTTGCCGTGTCCATTCGCTGTGTGTTTTCTCCGTGTCTGCTTATCTCCTCCTTGCTGTGAGGTCCTGCTGCATCAGCCCACCGCACCGCGCGGGCTGGCCTGCCCTCACAAGGAGGCCCTGGGAAGCGAACCCGGGGCCTCACACATGGTAAACGGGGGCTCTATCGATTGAGCCACACGCGCTTCCTGTTGTGAGGTCTTGCTGCATCAGCCCACCGGGCCGTGCGGGCCGGCCTGCCCTCACAAGGAGGCCCCAGGAAGCGAACCCGGGGCCTCCCATATGGTAAACGGGAGCTCTATCAATTGAGCCACACCCGCTTCCCCTGAATTAGTCTTTTTAAGAATTTTAAGTATTAAGCATGACTGATGGGCAAAATTAGAATATTTGATAGGTTGCAATTATTTTTAAGAAAAGTCGTGCTATACCTAGCTAGTTTAAATTACCATATTGTGAATTTTATTGTAAAAAAAATTAAAAAAATACACAAAGGAAGGGAATGCTTTCTGTCTTTACACAGAATGTATTCTTTTTACTGAAGACATTTTTTATATTGTTTATTTTCTTATGTTTATGCTTAGTCTCACAAATGTCTTATGAGTTTGAATCCCTAGCATTGAATACTACATGATTTTGTTAAATGTGCTTTGCTAAGCAAAGTCAGGGACAATTACTAATATTTTTCTCTAGGAGTAAACAAAACTGACAGGCTTACTGAATCAAAAAATTTTGGTAGGTGTTTTTCTTCTTTAAAAATTGTTTTACGTGGTTAAAAGGATTAGTTAATATCAAAAGTTTCATAGTGTAAATTAGCAAACCTTTCTCCTATCCCTCCCTCCATCTCAGTTCTGTTCCCAAGGTTGAAAACTTGTAAGTTTTGTTAAAATCAGTTTCTTCTGTTATTTAGCCCCATAATCATGATAATTTGCCTACCCTAGTATATCTTGATTTATCCCTTTTAGACATTATCTGTTGACTTCCTGATATGGTAGGTGAGATTTTAGCTTTTTTATGCACCCCCCTGCCCATTTCTTCTTACCCTGTCCTTCTAATATAGTTATCGTAAGGTCAGTTAAATCAGCAATCAGCATCTACAATTATTAAAACTATATAAATATTCACTGCAGAACCAGGTAGAGTGCCATTATTACATTTCCTTTTCTTAAAAATTTGCTTGTTTTTGAAGTTGCTAATTATCTTGTCCTTTTTCACTTGTATAATTTTTAGTAAACCTATTTTTTTTTCGGGGGAGTAGAGCTCAGGACTTTTCAGGCAGTTTCACCTGAGGACAGACCCTCTCACATAAGGAGATCACATCCTTGGGGTAAAAGAGCCTGTTATCCATTATGCTAACATATGTCTGTATGACCCAAACTCCAATTAGGCATGTATCATATGAGAAACCCAAGCCTTGTAATTGAAAGTTTATTGCTCTCTAGATCCTTGTCTAGAGTGCCTGGAAGTTAACCCTGTCTCCAAGTCCATAAAGTTTAGGATAATAGATTGTAATGTAATATCCAGTAATACTAAAGAAATAGGAAATTTCCAGTACTGTTTGCATACCAAAATAACTTTTAAACAGGTGCAGTGTAGATTTGAAACAAGCTAGAGACATTGGGTCCCTAGGTATTACCCTCTTCTACAAAAGAACTCCACTATTCTATTGGATTTCCTAATGAGTCTACCAGATCATAGAAATACCATCAAATCTAAGTAATCATAGCAAAGAGGCCCACAAAGGACCACCGTTTTATAAAGGGATGCAGAAAGTTTTCATCCCCCTATCTTTAAGATCCCTGTTGAATGTGAGTTTAATTTTAGGGGTTGAAATTCTTTTGCCTCAGTATTTTGAAATGCTTTCTGTAGAATATATAGATTACCTGTTTCAATTTTTCCAGATTTATAAAATAATTTCGTCTAATATTTTTAGTATGTAAAAACTAAACAATTCCCTTCTCATATTCAGAATAGTCTTAATTGTTAAATGCAGTTTTAGTTATATTAACTTATAATTTTTTAACAAAGATTTTTAAAAAGATTATGAGCAAACTAACATTCTAAATTCTGAAAACTTGATAATTATTAAAAGAGCTTTATGCAAAAGAGACTGCATACCTTCCTGGCAACTGAGTAAATTTTGAGATACCATGTGAGGAGTGTTGGACATAAAATTTAAAAAGAAAGTTTAAAGCTTTATTTTAAAAATATTAATCTTTAAAGAATACATAGAAACTTGGTAATAACACTGTATCAAGGACAAAGATAATACATTATATATTTTTTATTTTTTTAAAGTGGAAAATGAATTCACATGTTTATTAGAACATGGTACATCCCAACATATAATCCAAATAGTATATTAAGTCATGTAATAAAGAGCTACAAATATGTACAGTTTTTTTTAGTTTATTTATATTTCCAGTAGTCATATTGAAATCTTTCCTAAATATTTATTGTCACATTTAAATACCCAGGTTTATAATAAAATATCACTGCAATGAATTGGGGGAAGGAGGGGTATTAATTGTGTTTTGTTTGATTATTCACTTTTTAAAATATATATTTAAACAATTAAAGTATATCATTCATACATGAGCATGCATAAACAATAAGTGTATTGTAAAAGTTGTAAACTTACAAAACAAACATGCATAGCATCATACAGGGCTCCCATGCGTCACCCCCACTACACGTACCTTGTATTGTTGTGAAACCTTTTTAACAAATTATGAAAGAGCATCATCAAAATATTACTACTAACTATAGTCTATATCTTACATTTGGTGTATTTTCCCCCCAGCCCACCCTATTATTATTTTTTGTTCATAAACCATATAATTTATCTAAAGTATAAATCAGTGGCACTTGGTATAATCACCAAGTTGTACATTCATCACTTCAATCAATATTTGAGCATTTTCATTACTCCAAAAAAAGAAAAACAACAGAAAACAAACCATTATCATCCCTCTATGTTAGCACTACTAATTACAAATCCTATGATGTGCTTTCACCATTTCTACTCATTTCCAAACAATTACAAACAACTTTTTTACCAATTCTGTACAGATTAAACTTCAGCTTTCCATTCTCTAACCACATTCTTTTCTCTGGTGATTTATATTCTAGCTATTATCTCCATAAGTTTGCTCATTATATTTAGTTCATAACAGCAAAGTCATATGCTATTAGTCCTTTTGTGCCTGGCTTGCTTCACTCAACATAATGCCCTCCAAGTTTGTCTACATTGTCATATGCTTCAAGACTTCATTTCTTCTTGCAGCTGCGTAATATTCCACTGTGTGTATATACCACATAGTTTGTTTATCCATTCGTCAGTTGATGGACACTTGGGTTGTTTTAATCTATTGGCAATTGTGAATAATGTCGCTATGAACATTGGTGTGCAGATGTCTGTTCATGACACGGCTCTCAATTCTTCTCGGTACACACCTAGTAGTGTTATTGCTGGGTCATACAGTAGATCTATATCTAACTTCCTTAGGAACTGACAGACTTCCATAGTAGCTGTACAATTCTACATTCCCACCAACAGTGAATAAGCACTCCTCTCTCTCCATATTCTTTCCAACCCTTGTAGTTTTCTGTTTTGTTAATAGTGGCCATTCTAGTAGATGTGAAATGATAGCTTTGATTTGCATTTCCCTAATAGCAGTGATGTTGAACATTTTTTCATGTGTTTTTTTGCCACTTATATTTCTTCTTTAGGAAGATGTCTATACTTGTCTTTTGCCCAGTTTTTAATTGATTGCTCACTTTGAAAACAGAATTGGGAATATGCTCAAACAATACAGTAAGACAGTGATTCAGCATACCTGGATTTTATAGATAACATTGCTGAAACTTTTTTCTGTATGTCTTTTCTTTGTTTTCCTTAATGACCCTATAAAGTAAAAGTCTGAAAGAGAACAAAGGAAAGAACTGGAGAATCCTGGGCAAGTTACTTCTTTGGACTCCAGTTTTCTGATTTATGGAGAAAATAGATAATCTCTGAAATCTTTCCTAGGTCTAAATGTTGTTGCAAATTTCATTTACAAATGAAATTTATGTAACTGTGGGTATTCCTAACATTTTTGTTATCAGAGTAGTTCCTGCTCTAATCTAAAATTGCAATTATATTTTTCTCCACAATAATAACTTGACTAAATCAAGCTTAAGTTTTGAAAGTTGTTTGCATACTTTAATACAAAAACTCTACAGTTTTCCTATTTTACACCACCAGTGACAAAGTAGACAGTGAAATGGAAAAATTCCATTTCACAAAAGGAACAAAATCCCGAGTAAGAAAAAAAATCTTAAATGTGTAAGACCTTGTGAGGAAATGTAAAATTTTTATTGATGGAAATAAAATGTCAGTTATCATTAAATTAATATTGCTAATAAAATCCCATTAAACCCCAACAGGATTTTTCATAGAACCTTAGAAATACCCTAAAATTCATAGAGAAGAACAGTATGTAAGACTAATAACCAAGATGATTCAGAAAAATAAAAACAACAAAGGAGGGTGGCTTGCCCTAATAGAATCGAGTTTATAACAAAGGTATACTAATAGAAAAAAGATTTTAATTATACAGGAATAGACAAATAGATTATTAGAGCAAAGAAAGAGTATAAAAATAGAACCACGCTTATATGGGAGTCTGGTATAGTGTAGAGGTCAGTGGGAAATGATAAATTCTTTAGTAAGTTGTGTTAGTGGTAAAAGATAAATTCCAATAAGTGAGATACTTATCAATATGGGAAAACTATAAACTGTAATCAAGAAGACCTCCAAGAATACCAACAACCAACCTATTAGAACTAATAAGTAAGTTTAGCATGGTTGCTAAAGATAACAGCAGTACATAAAAATGGATATTATTCTCATACCAGCAATAGCCTATTAGTAAATATAATATTTAAAAATATTGGGTGAGTTCCGAGAAGATGGTGTCAGACTAGACAGGCCAGGTTCAACTCTTTCACAAAAATAATGGAGAAAGGGCCAAAATATATCTGATGGACGAGGACAGTGCTGCACAACCCCTAGGAGGATGAGGGACAGTGAGACAAAAACCTGAAACAACAAACATGAGTTACTAAATCCTCGTGGTGGCCAGGAAGGGCCCCATCCCCCCACCCCCCACTCTCTAGACATTAGGCTTCAATAAAACCCCTGGCGCACTGCAGCTGACTGAGAGGGGAACAGATGTTTTCCTCCCTGTTAGTTGTTACAAAGGAAGAGGGAGGGGTATCAGCAGGCAGAGAGTGGTTTCTCTTCAGTGAATTCAGGCAGCAGAGCCCACTTTGAATCTTAGCTCTGGGAAGACTAGAAACACGGAAAAGCGGAGGTTGAAAGAAACACCTCCCTGGAAGGGTTGGCGGATGAGTGCCACCTGTTGGCCAACCAGGAAATTGCAAGGAGAAGAGCTGCTTTTAGGTCTCTTTTTAGCACCAATTCCTGGAAGAAAATCTGTGCTGTATTAGTGAGTCCCTGGCCCAGTTTTGATACCTTTAGTGGGAAATTTTAATGACTCAGAATAAGCTGAACCAACAAAGAAGAGCTGTGAAAAAACAAACAAACTAGGTAAGACAAATTGGCCATCAGAGCAAATTCACCAGCATATTCAGATGCCTAGACATCAGCAAAAAATTACAAGCCATAATAGGAAACAGGAAGAGATGGCCCAGCCAAAGGAACAAACAAAATATCCTGACAAGATACAGGATTTAAGACAATCAATGATAATCACACAAATCTCCTAAATCAAATCAAAGAATTGAAGGAAAATATATCTAAAGAGATAAATGATACTAAGAAGATTCTGGGTGAGCATAAAGAACAATTTGAAGAAAAGTAACAGAGCTTATGGGAATGTAAGACACAATGGATAAGATTAAAAATACATTAGAGGCACATAACAGCAGATTTGAGTTGATTGAAGACAGAATTAGTGATTTTGAGGACAGAACATCTGAACTTCAAGACAGGCGAACAGAAAGAAAAAAGAATGTGAAAAATGTAACAGGGTCACAGGGAATTGAATGACAGCACAAAATGCACAAACATACGTGTTATGGGTGTCCCAGAAGGAGAAGAGAATGGAAAAGGGGCAGAAAGAATATTTGAGGAAATAATGGCTGAAAACTTCCTAACCCTTATGAAAGACATAAATATCAATATCCAAGAAGGACAATGCACCCCAAACAGAATAAATCCGAATAGACCTGCTTGAGACAGCTACTATTCAGAATGACAAGTGTAATTGTCAGCCAAAGGGGTGCTGATGTAAAATACCAGAAATCAGTTGGTATTAATAAAAGGTATTTATTTGGGGTAGAAGCTTACAATCACAAGGGCCTAAAGAGTCCAAAAGAAAGTACCATAAGAGGTACTTTCTCACCCAGTCTGTTGCCACGTGTTGACGCAAGATGGCGGGTTATGTCTGCGAGGGTTCCGTCTTCCTCCTCCTCCCAATGCTCCGTGGTCCCAGATTCTTCCAGTCTCAGCCGCAGGCTGGGACAAGTGTTGTCTCTCTTCCGGGGCTTGTTTCTCTCTGGGCTCAGCTGTTCTACTCTCTCCACAAGGCCAACTGTAAACTGTCAGGCGAATGGCTTGGCTCGTCTCTCTTCCCAGGTCCTCTGCTTTGTCTAAGGGAGTCTTCTCACGTATCTGCTTCTCTGTGTGCTTACTTGCTGGGCTCCAGGATCAAAACTGTAACCTCCCTTCCCTGTGGTGTGGTTTTCGGTGAGTCCCCACCCAGCAAGGGGGTGAGGACTCAGTGTTCTACTGATGTGGCCCAATCAAAGCCTTAATCATTATTTAATCAAGTAAGAGTGCAACCTCTGAATCCAATATAATATGCCCAGAGGAACAGACCAGTTTACAAACATAATCCAATATCTATTTTTGGAATTCATAAACCGTATCAAACTGCTTCAACAAATATCAGAGATAAAGAAAGGATTCTCAAAGCAGTAAGAGAAAAGCAAAGCATCACATACAAGGGAACCTTAATACGATTAAGTGCCGACCTTTCATCAGAAACCATGGAGGTGAGAAGAAAGTGGTGTGATACATTTAAGGTACTAAAAGAGAAAAACTGCCAGCCAAGAATTCTGTATCTGATAAAACTGTCCTTCAAAAATGAGGATGAGTTTAAAGTCTCTACAGACAAACAGAAACTGAGAGAGTATGTTACCAAAAGACCAGAGTTACAAGAGATCCCAAAGGGAGTGTTGCAGCCTGAATGGAAAAAACAAGGGTGAGAGCCTTCTTGAAAAGTGTAGAAATGAAGATTATTAGAAAGGCTAAATTAAGGTGTAAAAAGACAATAGTAAGATATGACAATGGAAAGCCAAAGGATGAAATGGATGATGTAAGTAAAGCCTTTACAATAATAATAACATTGGATGTTAATGCCTTGAACTCCTCAATCAAATAACGTAGAATGATAGAATGGATAAAAAATATGAGCCATCTATATGCTGTCTACAAGAGACTTACCTCCGACATAAGGACACAACCAGGTTGAAAGTGAAAGTTTGGAAAAAGATATTCACACAAATAATAACCAAAAAAGATCTGGAGTAGCTAAATGCAAAACTTTTATAAAGGATGAAGGTCATTATATATTAAAAGGGACAATTCACCAAGAAGAAATAACTATAATAAATATTTGTGCACCTAACCTGGGTGTCCCAAGACACATGAGGCTCACACTGGCAAAATTAAAGGGAAAATAGGTGTTTCTGCAATAATAGTTGGAGACTTTCAATACACCACTCTCGGTATTGGATAGAACATTTGGACAGAGGATCAATAAAGAAACAGAGCTTGAATAATATGATAAGTGAACTAGACATAACAGACATTCATAGAGCACTACACCCCAAAACATCAGGATATACATACTTTTCAAGTGTTCATGGCTCCTTCTTGAGGATAGACCATATGTTGGGTCCCAAGACAGGTCTCAATAAATTTAAAAAGATTGAAATTATACAAAACACTTGCTCTGATAATAATGGAATGCAGATTGAAATCAATAATGGATGCAAAAAGGGAAAATTCATAAATATATGGAGACTAAATAACATACTCTTAATTAATCAGTGGGTCACAGAAGAAATTGCAAGAGAATTCAGTAAATATCTTGTTACAAATGCAAATGAGAACACAACGTATCAAAACTTATGGGACAGGGAAGTGGATGTGGCTCAAACAATTGCGCTCCTGCCAACCACATGGGAGGTCCCTGGTGGGAGGACCCATGGAGGTCCCAGTGCCTCCTGAAGAAGACAGCGAGATGGTGTGATGGGCAGGCGCGGCAAGCTGATGCAACAAGAGACACGAAGAAAAATGTAAAGAGAGACACAACAAAGCAGGGAGCAGAGGTTCCCAGTGCCTCCTAAAAAAAAAGAAGACGAGCAAGACAGTGAGCTGATGCAATGGGTAGGTGCGGCAAGGTGACACAACAAGATGATGCAACAAGAGACACAAGAAGAAAAACATGAGAGACTCAACAAAACAGGGAACGGAGGTGGCTTAAGCGATTAGGCGCCTCCCTCCCACATCAGAGGTCCTGGGTTCAGTTCCTGGTGCCTCCTGAAGAAACGAAGATGAACAGACACAGCAAGTGTAAACACGAGGGAGTGGGGAGAAATAAATAAATAAAATAAATCTTTAAAATACAAAACAAAACAACAAAAAAAACCTTATGGGACACCACTAAGGAAGTGCTGAGAGAGAAATTTATATTCCTCAGTGCTTGCATTAAAAAAGAAGAAAGTGCTAAAATCGAAGGCCTAACTGCACACCTGGAGGAATTAGAAAAAGAGCAGCAAACTAATCCGAAGCCAAATGAAATAAATAGTAAAGATCAGAGCATAAATAAATGAAATTGAGAGCAAAAAAACAATAGAATTAACAAAACCAAATGTTGGTTCTTTGAGAAGATCAACAAAATTGACAAACACTTGGCTAGACTGACAAAAAAAGAGAGAAGATGCAAATAAATAAAATATGAGAAGGAGGGAGCATTACATCAGACCCTGCAGAAATGAGAGAGATCATAAGAGGATACTATGAATAACTATACCCCAAAAAACTGGACAATGTAGATGAGATGGACAAATTCCTAAAATACACTGTGATAGTTAGGCTAATGTCTCAACTTGGCCAGGGAATTGTGTCCAGGTGTTTGGTCCAGCAAGCACTGGGCTAATTGTAGTGCAAGAATATTTATAGACTTTAGTCACCAGTGAGTTTACTGGGTGGATGGCTGATTACATCTGCGTCAATCAAGGAGATTGCTGTCAGCAATGGGTGACGCTTTTATCCAATCAGTTGAATACCTTAAAAGGGGAAGTGATTTCAACATTCGGAGAAAATTTCCCAGCTCGTCTTTTGACAACCAACTTCTCCCAGAAACTCATCAAGGGTCTTCATTGGACTTTCCTTGGAGCCTCTGGTTTGCAGCCTGCCTGCGGAACCTGGATTGTGCATCCCCACGATCACGTGAGAGACTTTTATAGAATCTCATATTATTGACAGATATCTCCTGTTGATTCTATTTCCCTAGAGAACCCTGACTTTTACACACATGAACAACCTACACTGACCCTAGAAGAAATAGAAGACCTCAATAAATCAATCAAAGAGATTGAAACAGTCATCAAAAACCTCCCAAAGATGAAAAGCCCAGGACCAGATGGCTTCACATCATAGTGTTTATAACTAGCAGAGCTATTATATGGGTATGACAGTGGCTGAAAGGGAAAGTCTAAGGACATACATATTACTAGAAGGAAAGCTAAAAAATGTAACATGGGACCATATAACAGTGAAACCTCATGTGAAATATGAATATGGTAACATTGTATATATAAAACTGTTTTTTAAAAATATAAATACAAGTAAACTAGAGATGGAAACAGAATAACAACTATGTACTTCAGGGGAAGCAGAGATTGAGAAGTGCTAAGGTTTTTTTTTTGTTTATTATTATTTTTGGAATAATGAAAAGGCTGTAATAATGATTGATGTGATGAATGCACAACTATGTGATTTTACCAAATACCATTGATTGTACACTTTGGATGGATTTATGCTTTATTAATATGTATCAATAAAATTGATTTGTTAAAAAATATTGCATTCACTCTAACAGCAAAAACAGCATCTTGGACTAAATCTAACAAAAAGTCTTCCTGAGAAAAATCACTAAATGGTTTTGAAGAAGAGCTGAATGAATGGAGAAACATGCCATGATCATCAGTGGGAAGATTGAATACTGTAAAGTTGATTGAGTGCAATTCCAATAAAACCATAGCAGGTATTTGTTTTTGTTTATAGAGAATATGA
>JAQZBX010110183.1:0-10384 GCA_029593785.1 Cabassous unicinctus
AGATTCCAGCTGGGCCTGGAGGCTTCCCTGAAGAACAGCCCATTTGGGGGACCCACAACCTGCCCAAGTCCTGTCCTGGCAGAAGGAGCCCTATCCTTGGAACAAATTTGGTGATTGCCTGGGACTTTCCATGTGAAAATGCCTCTTTATTCCATAAACCGTCCTCTGGGCCCTTCAGGGGGACTCAAAGCTAGGACTGCTCCCCTCAAAAGTGCTCCTTTTTGGGGAGCAGGTGTAGCTCAGTGGTTGAGCGCCTGCTTCACGTGTATGAGGTCCTGAGTTCAACCCCCAGTACCTTCTAAAAAATAAAAAAATACTCCTTCTTCATGCATACAAAGCTATTTTGCATAAACTAGACAAAATAAATGTGTGTGTGTATTTTTTTCGCTGGTTGGGGAGATATTAGGTTGGTCCATTTCATCTATAGAATCCATTGATTTAGGCATTGTCAACTATTTACTTAGAACAAATAAAGTCTATAATAACAGCTTGAGTTTAAAATGGGGGCTGCAGCACTTTGCTGCTACCATGATTATGACAATGTGAACATGCTTCATTGACATGGGCTGCAAGCAAATGCAACCAGTCTGAATTCAGCAACCTCTCGGTCCACATCTAGATTTTCACTTCCTGGAGCATCCACGTGGAAGTAATGGGCCTCCTAGCTGGAATTTAGAAAGTTCCAGGGGCAGAATGGTGGGAGTGCAGACTAACCAAAGTCAGGCTGAGATGTAGGCCAGCATCCTGGGTCTGTACGATTGCGCGGGGCTCCGTGCTCAGAGGGGCCCTGCGCTTAGCTTCATGCTCCGCTGTCACCATCTGAGTTGGAGAGAGAGAGAGAAAAAAAAAAGAAATACGAGTCGGAGTTGTGAGTTATCCTCTCTATCAGCTTCCTCTGTTTCCTGACTTCTCAACTTTAACTTGGGTGACCATCAATGGACAGTAAGACTCACCTGGAGCCAGGCAGACCGGGGTTCAAAACCTAACTCTACAATGCGTCAGCCACCTTGACCCTGGGCTAGTTCCCTAACCACTCTGTGCCAGCTTTAGATACATAAGGCCTTTGAATAGAGAGAATATGGCCAGAGCAGAAAATCTGAATCAGAGTTCGAAAAGGCAGCAGCTGGTAACTTTGACTTCTCCATTCCCAGGGAAGGATTTGTGAGGAGTGACCTTCCTCTTAATGATATTGTTTCTCCTGGTTTGAATGTTTTATTGCTATTGATGTTATTTTTGTTTTTATTATAAACCTGGGCTTTTGATCATGTATTCAAAGTAAGCAGAATTTTGTGGAAGAAAGAATGGGCTGCAGGGAAAGGGTGAGCAAGGGGGCCAGGTGACCTAAACTCTGTCTAGTCTTAGTTGTGTTAGCATGTGGGATCTGGCCTCTGCAAGTGTGACTATCTCTGTAGTTTACACTTTCTTTATGTTCTTGAGAGTTGAAAAGAGATTGAATTGTTTATTTCTTCATTTACTTAGTAAAGTCTCTTTTGACAACTTTACAGGGGCTGGGGATTTGCATTCCGGGCCAAGATGGCTGGGAGATCAGAGTGCACCCAGAGGTTAGAGTAAATGGTGGCTATGATTGTAATGCTCCCTCCCCACAGTGACCAACAGCCACCACCTCTGTGGCTAGAGAGGGGGGGGGAAAGAGGGATAGGCTAGACGGAAAGACTGATTCAGTCCCTCCTGAGGTGTTCTCTCAGGGGATAAATTTACCTCAGTCCGTTAAAAAAAAAAAAGAGAAATCTAGGCTATATGAAAAATTTAAATCCTTCAACTCTCCCCCATAACGGGGCTGAGGGTCTGAGGTACTCTCAGCCTCATCCCTTTTGCCAGGGAAAATTCTTAGACAAGACAGTGGCCATTTTTGAGGCTATTTACATTGATGCCTCCCAGGAAAGTACGTGAAGAGTTGGTGAAACTCCAGATATGCTGGGCAGCTACACATTATGCTTGCTAATCCTATTAATCACAGTGAGACTCTAAGGATATTAATATGGATGACATACTTAGTGCAGATACAATCTTGAATGATTTGGTGAGAATATTTTAAAAGGCACTGCAAAGCTTTTTAGACATAAATATAGCCAGTTTCTTATAGCACCTAAACTGCAAAATAGTGTCTTGATGTTACTAAAAGAGTAGCGGTTTCAAAGGTATTCAAATTAAAACAGCCAAGTGAACATTAATTGGCATTAAAGGAAAAACAACCAGTTAACAACCTGATGCTGACAGGTGGAAATTTTGGTGATGTAGCTTCCCGGTCCCCTGGCACCAGGACTCTATCTCCAGGAGATAAGTGACTCAGTGCCTGCCCAGCCAATTCCTGATTCATGGCTTCCTGCTTCTGGGGCAAAGACACCCCCTCCAGCCCCACCCCACTGCCCCCAAAAGAAGAAACTCAGAATTTCCCCAAGCAGCCCAATCCTAGCCCAACCTTTGGACAAAATGCCAGGCCTGTTTCCAGCCTCATAGCTAGACTTCTACTTCTTGGAGGCAGCCCACCCCACTGGAGCTAATGGGTATCCCAGATGAGCCTAGATGGTTCCCTGAGACAGAGTATGAAAGAAGGGACCAGTGAACATGAAATCAGTCTAAACACAGTTGAGCTGGAGGGGGGAAAATAGTCATACACTGACATGAATACTGTCCTAGGTTACAAATTTTATCCTTCATTAGCTTCCTTTATTCTTGACCCTACCTCAGGGTGAACTCCACTGCGTAAAAGTCCTTTTTGGACTATGACATCATATTGTGTGATTAAGATGGACTTTGGAGCTCAGGTGGACTTGGTTTAAGACAGACTTGGGTTCACAACCTGGCTCTGCCCCTTAGCAGTTATGGTGATCTGTGGTGACCTTGGGCAATCTCTTTATTTCTCAAGCTCAATTTGCACATCTTCCACTAATCCATGCCTCACATTAATGTAGTGAGAATTACCTAAGGAAATGAATATAAAGAGATAAACACACAGAAAAAGAGTACATCAAAATACATAAAGCAAAAACTGATAGGACTGAATGGAGAAATAGACAAATCCACTATTATAGCTAGAAATTTCAACACCCTTCTGTCAGTAGTTGATAGATCAAGAAAGCAGAAAATCAGTAAGGATAGAATTGACCTGAACAGCACCAGCAATCAACTTGATCTAATTGGCATTTATACAATACTCCAGCCAACAATAGCAGAATACACGTTCTTCTCAGGCTCACATGGAACAGTCCCCAAGATGGAACATGTTCTCAGCCATAAAGAAACATAGTGCCTGGCACCTAGTAAGTGCTTGAAAATTTTGAATCAAAATATATACTTAAAATTAGTAATGATACCAACCATTCCTCAAAAGCCTTTGAGACTGTTCTAGGCACTTGACACACATTTGCTCAAATCTTGTAAAAACCTTTGCAAGGTAAGTATTATTGTGCTCATTTTTACAAATTCAATATTAAAGACTCAGAAACATCTATAAAGCATTAGACTATTGTAATGTTTCAATAAGCTATAGTTGGTAATGAAGATAACAATAATAATAGCTTATTATTATTATAATAAATACCTAAGATTTATTTAACACTGTGTACCAGACACTATTGTAAGGACTTACATAATTTACTCATTTAATCCTCAAGAACTTTATGAAATAGGCACTATGATTATCCAATCCCATTTTGCCAATGAGGAAACTGAACTAGAGAGTGACAGTGCTAGATTCCATTCCAAGCAGCCTGGCTCCCAATTCTGTACACTAAACCTGACAGGAGAACAACCAGAAATGAGTTACTGATTTGCTTCCAACTTTTAGCAGCAGCATATTTTGGTTTCCTATCACCATGGTACTGCTTTATTGGATGAAAATATCATTCACATATCAGGAAAGAGCACATCCTCCCTTGGCTTCATTGCTTCTGAAAGCCCAGGTTCTTGAAGAACCACCTCCCCTTTCTTTAGTCTCAGATTGCTTTCTAAAGTTTCTGTTATTGCTTTGAGCTAGTGGTATGTGCACATTCCTATAGAAAAAAAAAGGAAACTTCAGAAAAAATAATATAAAGGATAAACCTGCTACTCCATGTCCCACTTATAATCACTTGACACTTTTTGGTGTATCTCCTTCTTCTATGCATGTTGTTTTATCAAGCTGGTGGTCATGGATATTGTGTACCTTTAAAGCCAGATGTGTGGCTTACATCCATATCCACTTATTTTGCTTAAAGAAGCTTTTCTAAATTGGCATGGGGATCATTAAGAGTGGCTGAAGTTCCATGAGAACAACCAAATTTTCCTACTCTTCTCTCTCCTTTTTCAACCTAGAGTGATTTCTATTTTTGCTCATTTTCAACAGAGGCGTGTTTAATGGAAGCTGAATGACTGTCACATAATGAAGAATCAGAGCAGACAGGCTCCATCCAAAAAGAAATGGCCCAAAGAAAGCTTGCCTAAGACCACCCTCTCAAGCTGTGAGCCTTCCTCCCGTTGCCCCACACTCCACCAGGGCTTGGCACACACTATTAAACTATTTGCTAAAATCTCAATCTCTATTCCCCTGATTTCTTACTTTGCCCCAAGCCCTTGGATACATTAAATAACGTTTATATTTACTAAGAGAGAGGTTGTAATATGATGAACTCTTATTTTTCATTTTAGCCATTTATTTGACATGGGATTACCCTAAACCTTGTTTTTCCACAAACACTTAGTGGAATCACTAATTAATTACTCAGCTGAGGCAAGAACAATATGAGAAAGATGTACTTAGATCCAGAAGATAATCAAATGGTCAGATTGGATTTAATTCTGTCTTGAACTCTTTCCATATGACACTTAAGATTCTAATTTTGGCCTCAGAACAAGCCATAAAACAGGTTGTTTAAACAAATTTTTTTAAAAAATAAGATAGTACACACCATTTGTGTGACGTGATATGAGTAATAAAATGTGAATCAAATTCCAGGCAGACTAGGGTACCAATTTTCAGCATAGTCAAACATTATAGCACTTGGGCTACCATGGAACAGATGCAGCTACCACACTCACTGCTGGCTCTGATAGTGAGCGGATCAGTCCCTTCCCGTAAAATGCTAAATGATAGCCTTTAGACCCACCTACTCTCTTAAAATGGCAGCTAATTGCCAGGTGTCCTGTTTGTGCTTCACAGGCTGCTTTACTTTGCTTAAAGCCGAGTTACTCAGCCAGTGTGATTGAGTTGGTGGAGCCAAGCCAATGAAAGTCCTGCACTTAAGAAACTACCACCACCCAGGCCCACCTCCAGCCCAACCATAGCCCTAGCCCAGGCTTGGCCCCAGCCCCACCTATCAAGCTACTGATTGTCTTCAGGGAAGAGCCCAAAGAGCACTGTGCCAAGGTGTCCTGTTAGGACCTGTCACTCCCTGGGACTAAGCTGCTACTGCTGGGACTTGTCTCTTCAGGCTATAAGGGTACAATTAATTGCAGCAGCTGTGGTTTAATATGTCCCTAAGCATCTTGATGGTGATGACAACAATGGAAAAAATAATATCAATATATCTGAAATGCTCAAGGATGTCTCCCCAAGGTTCATACCCAAGGTTCAGCTGGGTGTGGTTTTCACCTAATCATGCCAGGATCATATGAAAACCATGCTGGTTAATTTTTAAATGTTGACAGTAACAGGTGACTGATATATAATAATTCTTGATTGGGTTTCTGAGCATTTATTTACTTAATCTTTTTAATATTAAGCTTATTATTTCTATAAATCATAAGGTTAAACATAAGATACCTGCTTTGAACTTAGTATAGTACATTAAAATGTTTCTAAGAGTTGTATGCTTTTATTTGATTGATCAAGTAATTCAATTTAATATAAAGTGAAATTTAAAAGTTTTAAGATGCATAAAAACAGCTGATCCATATGTAAGAACTCTAAAAAACAGAAAAAAAGTTCTGCTGAAGCATTAGAGGAGAGTTCAAATGGATTCTGATCAAAGGGAAAATCTGAAAAATGGAAGACAGAGAATTTGAAGAAATAATAGAGTAACTGGAAATAATCAGAGCAAAATTGGGAGGATTCTGAATAACTAGAATAATGTGAAATACTAATAATTCCCAAGCTATAACTAGTGAAGGAAAACATATAAGAAAAACCTCTTATAAATAGCAACAAGATATTAGATAGAAATGATAAACATATAAAATAAAAACATTAAATTTTGGCATGATGGAAATGTTTCACTCAATTCGTTGTATGTCAGGAACTAGCTAGCTAGAAGCCCACCAAACCCATTTTCCTCTGCTTCCTATGCGCATAGCAATACTACGTAACCCAGACTTCCTGGCAGTTATCTGTGGCCATATGAGGTCAATGGACTATGGATCAGAAGTGATGTTCGCCACGTGCAGGCCTGACACATAATGCCTCCTATGCAATCCTCTATGCTTCTTCTCTCTTCCCTCATCTGCCAGCTAAATGCCAAGGATCAAATTGAAAACTTCAAGGCTCAAAGGTATAGTGGAGCCACTAGATGAAAGGAGTAGAATCCCACCGATCCATGTTGGACTACAATGTAAACAAGAAATAAACCTTTAATGGGTTAAGCCGCTAAGATATGGAACTTGTTAGATTAGCCTGACTAATGTTAATACTGAGGAGTAATCCCTTCAGAGAGCTGAGGATAAGATACACATTCAATGCAAAAGTCTACCAAGGCACAATTCTTGCACCATCAATGGTACAAGATTACACTACACGTGGTGTTTAGTCAGGGACAATTGTAAGTTGTTCTTCTAAAGGTTTGATTATTGGAAGGTTTGTGAGCTGTTACAGACCCCAGCAAATTATGTTCTTAAAGATAATCCTTTCCTGTGGGTGTAAACCTATTGCAAGCAGGGCTTTTTGATTATGTTACTTCAGTTAAGGCATGGCCCAGTGTGGGTCTTAATCCTCTTATTGGAGTCCTTCATAAGAGAATGAAATTCAGACAAAGAGAGAAAGCCACTGAAGCAAGAAGCTGAACGCAACAAAACCCAGAAGAAAAGGAGTGACCAGCAGACACTGTCATGTGCCTTGCCACATGACAGAGGTATTCAGGATCACTAGCAGCCGGTCTTTGGGGAGAAAGCATTGCCTAATGATGCCTTGATTTGGACATTTTTCTCAGCCTCAAAACTGTAAGCTTGTAAGTAATAAATTCCCACCATAAAAGCCAACCCATTTCTGGTATATTGCTTTTGGCAGCCTGGCAAAGTAAAACAGACTATTTAATGTGCCAGAGTGGAAAAGAACAAGATTTCTCATGACATGTAAAGTGTATAAATAAATAAATAAATGTGTAGTTATGTTATTAATAACAGGTATATCAGATAAAGTTTTTTTTTAAATCATAAGAAAAATTTTATGTAATAACTTAGAAGACACAATCACCAAATATTGTTATAGAGTATCTTCTCTTAACCCTCTGTACTCCCTCCTGTGGGAATTCTATCTGTCCCCATGACTTCAACTAGAATCTATTTGTTGAAAATGCTCATATCTATTTCCAGCCCATATCTATATCTCTAGGCCAGATTCTTCTTGAGTTTTGAGATTCAACCCATATATTCAACTGCCTCCTGGGCATTTTTACTTGTGTACCCAACATAACAAGCACTCAAGTACATGAAAGTCATTGAGCTACAAAGGACTAATATAAATGACCTTTACAGGACATTGTTGGTTAACCTCAGCATCAAGCATACCCATCCCCTTTTCCTTCCAAAGAGAACCAAAGTTGGTGTGGTATCCATGCCTCCCCACAGCAATATCCCTGGGGAAACCCAACCCCACTCCCAGTTCCGGAGGTGGATCTGTTTGAGCTAAGGGCAATCGATTTGGTTCAGGAGTGGGCACATGACAATGAGATGTGAGGGACAGTCTGCTGTGAAGATTCTGGTAAGTTTCCTTACTCCTTAGAGAGAACAACAAGAAAAGGCAAGAAAGAAACACACACACACACACACACACACACACACACACAAGAAAAAAGCAGCTGTAGAGTTTAACCCAGAGATTAAGTACAGAGGTTCTTGTACCATACTGTCTGGGTTTGAATCTACTGCTTACTAATTATGTTACTTTTGGCAAATTACTTAGCCTTTCAGTGCCTCTGTTTTCTGTAAAATAATAGAATAATAAGCAATTGGGTTGTTATGAGAAAAAAAATGAATTAATATATATAAAGTGCTGACACATGGTAAGCACTATATAGCTGTTGCTTGTTGTTGTTTGCTTGAAACTGCTGAGGCTGTCTTGCCATCAGGCTAAAGATTAAATGGACCCCAAGGATGTTGAAGCATTGAAATGGGAAGAATCTGGGTCTTCAGCAGCATAAACGGTGGAATCAACCAATCCTCCAGTCTTCTGAACATCCTGTTACAAGGGATGATAAATTCTCTTACAAGTTAATCCTTTTTGTTCAAATTATGTTTTCTATTACTTGCAGCCAAATGCATTTAAATGGACACATCAACCAATCCAGGGCTTTTCAGAACTTTCTGAAATTATGGAGTCTTTATAAAAATTGTAGTAACCTGATTAATACAAAGAAAACAATTTCCTCATTAAAATATGGAAGCATTTCAGCTAACGTTAAGGTCATTTTTTATTATGCTCCCCCCATCCAGCCTCTTTCCCCCTTCTCAAAGGTAACTAAAATGTCTCTTGTATGTGTCCTTTACGATTTTTTAAAAAAGGACATATAGCTCTCTGTATCCAAAGAAAATGCAATGAATACCATAGCATTATTTTGTGTGTGTGTGTGTGTTGTAGCAGTTATATATTATTGTACACATCTTCATGCAAAGTTTCTTTTTCAGTCAAATATATTCTAGAGTCCTAACCATATTAGTATATAGGTTGATCTCATTCTTTTTAACTGTTGCAAAATATTTCAAAGCATGAATATTCCACAGTTTATTTAGCTAATCACCAGTTGATGGGCTTTTAGGTTACTATTTTTTTTTATTTTACTTTATTTTATATTTCAACCACAGACAATGCTGTCCTAATAGCTACCTGCTTGTCAAAGCTACATCATCAGGTGCATAAAGTTCATAATGTGGAAGCGGGTGTGCCTCAATGGATAGAGCTCCCGTTTACCATATGGGAGGCCCCGGGTTCGCTTCCCGGGGCCTCCTTGTGAGGGCAGGCCGGCCGGCCCGTGGTGGGGTAGGCTGATGCAGCAAGACCTCACAGCAGGAAGCAGGTGTGGCTCAATTGATAGAGGCCCCGATTACCATGTGGGAGGCCCCGGGTTCGCTTCCCGGGGCCTCCTTGTGAGAGCAGGCCGGCCCCCACTGTGCCGTGGGCTGATGCAGCAGGACCTCACAGCAAGGGAGAGATAAGCAGACACGGAAAAAACACACAGCGAATGGACACAGCGAGCACAAGCAGCAAGGGGGGGCTAAATAAATAAATAAATAAATCTTTAAAAATAAAAAATAAAAAAAATAAAGTTCATAATGTTATATAATTTAGTAAAATGTTATTTTTCTCAATACAAAATACCACTCTCTAATCCTTTTAATAAGTTTCACCTTGAATTCTATTTTGTCTGATGTTAGTAATTTTATACTAACTTTCTTCTTTTTAGCATTTGTTTAGTGTCCTGGTTTGAGTCATTTGTGGACCACAGAAAGTTATGTTCTTAAGCTAACCCATTCCTATGCATGTGAACTTACTGTATGTGAGACCTTTTGATTAGATTCAGTCAAGGGACCTTTTGATTAGATTACCTTTGATTAGATTGCTTCAGTTATGGTCATGATTAGATTGTGGTACCCAGGGTGGGTCGTAATCCTTTTACTGGAGTCTTATACAAATGGAACACAGAGAAAGAGAGTTGACATTTTACCTTGCCATGTGAAAGAGGACTTGAGGATTGCCCACAGTGACAGAAAGACAGAGAAATATGGAGAGGCGGAGAGAGAGGCTGGAGGCTGGAATCAGCAGAACAGCCCCAGACTGAAAAGACAAGGCCTGGGAAGAAACAAGGCATATGTCTGACCACCCACAGCTGAGCATGGGGAGAAAGATATCCTAGAAGGGGGAGAGAGACTGGCTGCCATTTTGCCTTGCCATGTGGCAGGAGTCCGGGATCTGCTAGCAGCTGATCTTGGGTGAGATGAAGCCTTGATTTGGACATTTTCACAGCTTCATAACTGTAAGATTTTACCCTAGTAAATTCCCATTATAAAAGCCAATCCAGGGAGTGGATGTGGCTTAAGCAGCTGAGTGCCTGCCTCTCACATGGGAGGTCCCTGGTTTGGTGTCCAGTGCCTCCTAAAGAAAACAAACAAACAATGAGCAGACATTGAGAAAAAAAAAAAAAAACGAGCAATGAGCAAAAAACAATAAGCAAGATGATGA
>JAQZBX010110184.1:0-10396 GCA_029593785.1 Cabassous unicinctus
AAAATTATCAACTAGAAAGAGACATCAAGAAGTACTATTGTTAGGGGAAAAAAGCAGAAAAAAAGGTGGTATGCATAGAATAGTTGCAACGGTACATGCAGGTGAATAGGAACTGAGATCAATTGTGTGAAAAGGAAAAGTATTATGAAAAGTAGTAGGAACTGAACTAATATGTTTTTCTTTTTAACAAATGCACAGTAACACTGTTGGTGCAACGTCTTGCAATAATGTATGCTTTCAGAAGAGACTTAGACGCATCTCTTTTCTGCCAGTCCAAGAACTCTAGACAACGCACATGAAATAGGAGAAAGATTATGGGGTTGGAGGCCAACAGACCTAGGCATAAGTCCCATGGTTGTCACTTTCTAGTTGTGTAACTTATGGAAACTCGCTGGAACTACCCAAAACTGTTTTCCTTTTTCAAAAAATGAGAGTAATAAACTGTTTCATAGACTTGTTACTATTAGAAATTATAGGGAAACAGATGTGGCTCAAATGATTGGGCTCCCGTCTACCATATAGAAGGTCCAGGGTTCAATTCCCAGGGCCTCCTGGTGAAAGGCAAGCTGGCCTGCATGGAGTGTTGGCCTGTGCAGGAGTGCTGGCCTGCACAGAGAACTGGCGCAGCAAGATGACACAACAAAAAGAGACACAGAGGAGAGACAGTAAGAGACACAGCAGACAAGGGAGCTGAGGAAGCACCAGAGATTGATCTTCTCTTTCCCACTCCAGAAGATCCCAGAATTGGTTCCCAGTGCCACCTAAAGAGAAAGACAAGCAGACACAGAAGAGTACAAAGGGAACCGACAGTGAGTGCAAAAACAACGAGGGGAGGTGGGGGAGAAATAAATAAATAAATCTTAAGAAAAAGAAATTATATAATTATATGCATAGAAAAAAAATCACGAAGATATTGTATCAGTCAGGATTATAATCAGCTACAGATAACAGAATCTCAACCACAGTGGCCAGACTGTGGTTTTTATTTTTTTCACATCACAAAAAACCTGGAGGCAGAGAGTGCAGTTTAGAGATAGCAACTCTAAGATTTTCCAGTCTTTCCCTTCTGCAGTGTGTGCCTGAGCTTTAGATCCTCATAGGCTCCAAACGGTTGCTCCACCTTGAGGCCTGTCAATTTTGCTGTAAGCTTTCTTGCTTACATTACATTAGGTTACATTAGCCAGCGTTGGGTCTAAGGCGAGCCCTAGCTTCAAGCAATTCTGAGAAGGTATTTTTTAACTGTGCATATTGTCTCCCAAACAAAACTGGGATTCTGATGGAAAGAAAGGAGAACATGGATGCTGGGTAGATAACCAGCAGTGCCTACCAGGTATATACCAAAATGTTAACAACCATGATCTCTGATCGGTAGAATTGGGGATGTTCTTTATTTTCTTCCATACTTCCAAATCTTGTAGCCGAGTGGGTAGGGGTGGGGTGGGAGTGGGAGGGTGGAGGGAGCACTGTATAGATTTAGATTTTAAAGTCTCCCAGGAGTTTCTGATACAATCCCCTCCCCCGTTGAAAACCACCAGGCTCAGAATTCATTATGGATTGTATTAACTAGTTTGCCCAGGTCTGTGAAACCAATAACCCAGATTTACAAGGTTGGAGTAACACTTGTGTGCTCTCTCTCTGTGGTGGATTTTTTGGCTGCTGCCCAGCTTTCCTTCTTCCCATGACTTTTCCTAAGAGAAATGTTGCTTACTCATGTATCTACTACCCTCCTTTCTGAAGCCCTGTACCTCAGGGAAACTTGACCCCACTTCCAGCTCCAGGGGCAATAACTTTGGCTCTAAGTCAGAGGTTCTTAACCTTTTTTGTTCCACGGACGCCTTTGCCAGTCAGGTGAACACCACGGACCCCTTCTCAGAATGTAGCAGCAGATAGTTTTATGATACTCAACATTGGCAAGTCTTTAAATTAAATTTTAGGATTATTCAAAATAACGTTTTATAACCGTCCCATAATTTCAATACCTGATAACCTAACACAGTTCAACATCCGTTCAAACGGTCATTTTTGGCAAACATTTAGAAATTCGAGGCTTCCCACAGCGTCATAAAGCCATCTCCGCTATCCTTACCAACCTTTTTGCAGGCAGTTATCCACTACACTCAGAACACGCTACGACAAAATAAAAATCATACTAAGGCCACAGTATACTGCGTATTATTTAATAAATATATCACACCTGCACCAACACTTCCCTACAAGAAAAATTTTTTTTCGAATTTTCAATTCAAGCTCACAGATCTCCTGAAATCTCAACCCCCTGGTTAAGAACCCCTGCTTTAAGTGGAGTCCTATCCCTCTGACTAGTATTTGGCTCCAGCACTCACTCCTAAAGCGATCAGCATGTGACCTTCCCCTGGCCATGGAACTGGTCCCCACCGGAGCCTGGGACCTGATTCAGATTAATGAAAGCCTAGGGGAAATTTGCTTCAAACTTCTGGTTAAGAAGTTTGTTCTCTCAGAAGAAAAGAGTCACATACACAGAGGGCTCTGGGAGGCTGGCAATGTTTTGTTTCTTGACCTGGGTGGGGGTTACATAGGTATTTTCTTTATCAAAATTAATTGAGCCGCACATCTTACCTTTATGTACTTTTCCATATGTGTGTTACATTTCACAATTTAAAAATTTAGAAAAATAAACAGGCTAACTCTAGAAAAGGGAGGATCGTTAATAGTACTATTTTAATAATCTTTCATCAGTTGTAACAAAGGTGCCACGCTAATGCAAAGTGCCAGCAATAGGGGGGAATATAAGAATGCTGTATTTTTTACATGATTTTTCTGTAAACCTACAACTTCTCTAATTAAATAAAAATAAAAAAAAAAGGACATATTTCACAGGCCTGTGGGTTGGATGTTTTAAATGAGGTAATCCATGTAAATTGCTTCCCACAGTGCTTAGAACACAGAATCTCTCAATAAATACCGGCTACTACTGTTAAAAAAATAGTACAATTATAAAAAGTGCTACCAACAATTGTAACAAATGTTCCACACCAATGCAAGGTGTTGGTGGTGGGGTGGTGTATAGGAATACTGTATTTTATGCATGATTGTTATATAAACACACAACTTCTCTAACAACAAAAAAAAAAGTATAAATTTGGAAAAGGAAGAGAGCCACTAGAAGAGGGTGAGCTGGTGAGTGGATGGGAAGCCAGCACTGCTACCACAATTTTGCCACCATGATGGAAACTGCCTAAGGATGATGATGAGGGCATGGCCAAGGAAAAGGAAGGAAATGGAGCCAAAGCCTCTGATGCTGAAGTCTACATTCTTTCTTTCTTTTTTTTTTTTAAAGATTTATTTATTTATTTATTTATTCCCCCCTTGCTGCTTGTGCTTGCTGTGTCCATTTGCTGTGTGTTTTTTCTGTGTCTGCTTATCTCCCCCTTGCTGTGAGGTCTTGCTGCATCAGCCCACCGCGCCACGCGGGCGGGCCTGCCCTCACAAGGAGGCCCCGGGAAGCGAACCCGGGGCCTCCCATATGGTAAATGGGAGCTCTATCGATTGAGCCACACCCGTTTCCTCTACATTATTTCTGAACTTGCATTTTTGTGAGCCAATAAATGTTCTTAATGTTTAAAACATTTTGAATAAGATTTTCTGGTCTTTGTAAGCAAACGCATCCCATCTGAGACACTCTGGGCCCATATTCTACCAGTTCCTAAGTGTAAATATTCTGCAGTGTCCCTCACCTCCATTAACTTCTCCCCATTCTCCTTGCTCTCATATTGTACCTTGTCTGGGTAATTTTGAGAACCTGCCAACAGCTCCTCAGCTTCAAACTTGTCCACACTCAGCTCTTTAGTTCTGGTCCTATCGCTTTCCAGCATTAACTCCCCTCCTGCGAGAAGGTGACATCCTTCAACCTGACACTCAGGGCTCAACTCATGTCCTCACTCAACACTAATACACAAACTACTCTTCTGCCAACCAGGACCTTCCTTAGGCACCCACTTCTCCGAAATCTACTTGTTAAAATCTTGTCCATCCTTCAAGGCCCATTTCTCAACCACTAACTTTTTAAAGTCTCTCCTGATCTCACCAACTGGGTATGAACACCTGCTCAATCCTCTAATTCTCTCCATGGTGCCCATGTTTGCTCTTTTGCTGGTCTGTTGTATATTCTACCTACAGGGCACACCTCTGGTTCTTGTCATCCTCTTCTCCCCTACAAGTCCCCTTTATTATATACACTCACATATACCTTGTGACAGTTTGAGATTATGTTGTGAATCCCAAAAAAGAAAGATTATGTTTGTAAACGAATCTTTTCCTCTGGGTGTGATACCCTTTGATTGTATTAAATTTAGTGAGGGGCCTCTGATTAACTTTACTTGACAAAATAAATTTAGGGCTTCTGATTGGGCTACGTCAGTAGGGCATAACTCAGGTTGAGTCCCCGCCCCCCTTGGTGGGCCATTATAAAGAGACACTCACTCAAGAAGACACACAGAGAGAACTTTGTCATTTTGATCCTGCCACATGACAAAAAGGAAAAGGCTCAAACAGCTAAAGTTGCAGAAATAGAGAGAGTTCTCTCAGATTTGATCCTGGGGCTCTGGGGAGAGAAGAGCCATTTGCCTGATAGCTTGCAGCTGACCTTGGGAAGAGAGTCAAGATTGATATAGGAAGCCCTGAGAGACAAGCCCTATGCCAGCCTGCAGCTGAGGTAGGAAAGAAGCCGGACCTACGGAGCCTCAGGAGGAAGAGGAAGTCCAGAGGGGAAGGCTGAAACCCAGCACAGATCACCCGCCATCTTGCTTCAACATGTAGCAGCTGACTTTGTGAGAAAGTACCTCTTATGGTACCTTGAGTTGGACTTTCCAGGGCCTTGGACTGTAAGCTTTTACCCCAAATAAATACCCTTTATAAAACCCAACACATTTCTGTACTTTGCATCAGCACCCCTTTGGCAGACTAATACATACCCCCCCACATATAATCTAGCCACTACATTCTTTGAAGATAGAGCCTACATCTGGTACATAGTATGTGCTTAATAGTAGGCACTCAATAAAATTTATTGAATTGAAAAATTGAATTGTCTCCTCACCAAGGTATAACTTCCTGAATGAATAGTAAGTCATAATTAAAAGATAAATCTTGCCTTGGTATGACTGAAAGTAATCTGCCAAGCTCCTGAGAAGAATGTGCTCTATGTTTCTTCACTAATAAAGAACAATAAGGAAAGAACAGAAGGCTACTCACCAGGCTCCCAAGCCATCCTAAGAACTGCATGATGCGAATTACTTTGCCTCACGCTTGTGAATTTGAAACCTAGGAGACAGAAACCAGTGGTAGTCCTGTGTGTGGCCTGTTGAGATAGCATGGTCCTCACTCTTCCTCAAGGTTGGAGTCTGCAGACACAGGTGCCACATTAACCTTCCAGGAGAAGGAATTTTTCTTGAGTTTGGGTCTGGCAACCGTTAGGCAGCCATCTCTGCAAGAAGTTATAGCAAGAACTGAAGAGTGACTGAAATGAGGCACTGAGTTAATTATCCTTACCTATGGTTCCCAAGGCAACAAGGCAACAACCCCCTTAGGATCCTGTAACAAGATCCTTTCAAATTCTCTCGGGAAATATCAGTTGTCTGCTGCCTGCAGCTGCCTTGCTGGATATGATTCATAGGGTTCCTGCCTTCTGGTGAGCCAAAAACACTTAGCAAATTACTATTAATCCCTCCTTCTATGCTTTCCAGTCTCACTCATATACACTGAATATCCCCCAAGTAAGGAGTTCCAGTTACAATGCATCTGCTGTGTGTACAAGGATATAATGTTGAATTCATATGCTAGAGAGTACTGGCCAGTGAAGAAACAGGAAGAAAGTATTTTCTAAAACCCTGTCTATACCGATCAGTGGCCTATTTCCTCAGGAAGCCAAACCTAGAAGGAAAATAACTAGGAATTGAAGGTGGATGTTAAGAACATATCCATTGTCCTCCTCATTTGCTGACCACTACTGCTCAGCTGTGTGACATGCAGCAAAAGGCCTCCGATCTACCGGGTTCATGTCAGTAACTCATTCCTGCTCAGATCCAGATCCTTGTTTCATAGAATGGTAGGTACTCGAGAGGTTGGTTCAAGCGATTGCTTGCTTATTGCAATTATGCAGAGGAAGGGTATATATGTCCACAATCCCTTAGCTGCAGTTCTGAAATTTCAGAGTTCTGATTCTGAAATCAAAAGTTTAGTGTCGGGGGGGGCGGATGTGGCTCAAATGGTTTGGCGTCCGTCTGCCATATGGAGGGACCTGGGTTAGATCCCCGGGACCTCCCGGTAAAATAAAAAAATATATATAGAAGGCACATGGGCTGCCAGGCTGTGTGTGCCGGTGAGCCGCCAGGCACTGGGAGCTATGCAGCAAGATGATGACGTAACAGGAGAAAGGCGCAGGGGAGAGACAAGACAAGATGCTCTGAAAGCTCTGAAAACCAGGAACCGAGGTGGCGCAGGCGGCAAACCACCTCTCTCCTACATCTCAGGTCTCCAGGATTGAATCCTGGTGAAGACTGGAGGAGGAGGATGAGAAGAGATGGCAGGAAACAGACACAGAGACTTGCCCAGCAAATGGACACAAAACAGCAAATGGGGAAGGTGGGGTTTAAAATGGATAAAGTAAATAAATAAATCTTAAAAAAAAAAAGTTTAGTGTCCAAACTAATTAGGCAGCAAAATCTGACCTGAACTGATGAAGATCTATTTATGTTTCTTATTTATCATTTATTTATATTTAATATTAATAATCATACATTTTACTAGACTATATCAATGTGTTTGATTATGGGGTGCCTTTCCCACCAGACTTTGCTGGAGGTGTTATATAATGATTCACAGTATATGTACCACACATCTGAAAAAATCTTAATTCCAAAACTTATGGTTCCAAGGGTGTCAGATAAAGGATTGTGGAGCTATAAAATGAAACATGAGGATGAGCAGTTATTGAATTATTTACCATGGAAAATTGTAATGGAATATTATTCAACCATAAAAAGGAATGCAGTTCTGATGTATGCTAAAACATGGATGAACCTTGAAAACATTATACTAAATGAAATAAGCCAGACACAGAAGGCCACATGTTGTATGATTCCATTTTATGAAATATCTGCCCCTAACTATTGCATGCTGTAGCAGCAGCCTTGTAGAAAAATTTGCAGAATCATTATACATGCCCTAAAATTCTTACACTAGGAATTTGCACTGGCTCTGCCTATATTTACAAGGGCTGCCCCTCCTAATGTGCAAAACAACTCCATTTCCTTTTACGGGTTTTCATATCAATAAGAAAACAAGCAGCCACTTAGGGCAAACATCTCAAATTTCTCTGCAAGCTTCCAGGGAAAGCAAATGAGAAGAGCAACTGAAAGGAGGAGAACAAGTTCAATTTTTTTGTGTGAATCACCCAAATTCTTTTAGGCAGCTGTAGGAGAGGACTTGGTTTTGTGGCCCTTGTAAGGTATTACCACAGTAAGTTAATATTTCAAATCTCCTGATAAGGGAGAAATCGTGATTGGGTCTTTCATTAAACAGGCATCAGTTGCAGGATGCAGAATGCAGAACACATGAAGGGTTCATGAATGATGAAATTATTAGATTATAAGAACAGATTAAGGTCTAAAAATATTCCTGTTGATGGAGTAGAGGAGATACAGAGATTTCTCTGTTGTCCTCTGTACCCAGAAAATGAAATGTAATCAATAACATATGACTAATTACTCCTATCATAGGCAAAACATACTTGTACCAACAGGTTAAAGGACATTCCAAAGGAAACTCATCACTCCTTGCTCATATCTGATGGAAGAAAACTCTGTAACTCAAAAAGGAAACTCAGAAGGGTTCACAGCTTCATAAATTTGTATTCACAACCACTGCATGCTCTTTGATGCAGAAGGATCCCAGGACAGAAACAAAAATATTCTGCATGCTTAAAGACCCAGTGTTTGAAATAGAAAAGGAAATTACCAAATTCATTTGGAAGGGAAAGTGCACCCAAATAGCCAAAACCTTTCTGAAAAAGAACGACATGGAAGGAATTTCACTGCCTGACCTTGAAAGATATTACAAGGGAAGTGGATGTGGTTCAAGTGATTAAACTCCCAACTACCACATGGGAGGTCCATGGTTTGGTTACTGGTACCTCCTAAAAAAGACAGCGAGCTGGTGCAACGAGCAGGCACAGCAAGCTGACGCAACAAGATGGCGCAACAAGAGACACAGGAGGAAAAGCATAATGAGAGACACAGCAAAGCAGGGAACAGAGGTGGCTCAAGCAATTAGGTGCCTCCCTCCCACATCGGAGGTCCTGGGTTCAGTTGCCAGTGCCTCCTAAAGGAACAAAGAAGACAAACATACAGAGTAAGTGCAAACAACAAGGGGGTTGGGAGAAATAAATAAAATAAATCTTAAAAAAAAAAAAAGAAGAAGCATAACAAAGCTACAGTGGTCAAAAAAGCATGGTACTGGCGTAAAGATAGCCACATTAATCAGGGGAATAGATTTGAGAGTCCAGAAATAAACCCTCATCTTTACAGTCAACTGGTTTTTGACAAACCTACCAAGTCCATGTTAATGGTACAAAACACTCTCTTCAACAAATGGTGCTGGGAGAATTGGATATCTATAACCAAAAGAATGAAAGAGGACTCCCTATACAAGAATCAACTCAAAATGGAGAAAGACCTAAAAATAAAAGCCAGGACCATAAAACTACTAGAACAAAATGTAGGGAAACAGCTTCAAGACCTTGTGGTAGATGGGGGTTTCTTGGACCTTATACCCAAAGCACATGCAACAAAAGAAAAAATAAATAAATGGGACCTCCTCAAAATTAAGCACTTTTGCACCTCACAGGACTTTGTCAAAAGGGTAAAAAGGCAGTCGACTCAATGGGAGAAAATATTTGGAAATCACATATCCGATAAGGGTTTAATATCCATGATATATAAAGAGATGTTACAACTCACTAATAAAGACAAACAACCCGATTAAAAAATGGGCAAAAGACTTGAACAGACATCTGTTCAAAGAAGAAATACAAAAAAGACATAAGAAAAAATGTTCAACGTCACTAATGATTAGGGAAATGCAAATCAAAAATACAATTAAAAAAAAAAGGAAAAAAAAAGAAAAAATACAGTGAGATATCATTTCACACCTATCAAAAAGACAGAGAACTACAAGTGTTGGAGAGGATGTGGAGACATAGGAACACTTAATCACTGTTGGTAGGAATGCAGAATGGTACAACCACTATGGAGGATTGTTTGGCAGTTCCTCAAGAAGTTGAATATAGATTTGCCATGTGACTCTGCAATACCACTACTGGGTATATACCTAGAAGAACTGAGAGCAGTGATCCAAACACTCTGCATCCCAATGTTCATAGCAGTGTTATTCACGATTGCCAAAAGTTGGAAACAATCCAGGTGTCCATCAACCTATGAATGGATAAACAAATTATGGTGTATTCACACAATGGAATATTATGTAGCTGTAAGAAGAAATGAATTCATAAAGCATATGACAACTTGGATGAACCTGGAGGACATTATGCTGAGTGAAGCAAGCCAGACACAAAAGGACAAATACTGCATGATTACACTACTATATTGTGTATCATATTGTGTAACATATTGTATGATTCCATTTATATAAAATGTAAATATAAATCAATTTATAGAGAAAAAAAAAAGACCCTGTGTTTGGCTTTTATTTGTCTCTTCATGGACCTGGGTTGGCCTCAGGTGGTTTACTAAATGAATGAATTACTAAAGTGGTTTCCCTAGTCTGTTCTCCCTTGTTCTGGGGGGATGGGGCTTCATCCACACAAAACCTTATTGTATCATCTTCCACTTGGGCTTTTTGTGATAGTCTGAACTTTTTATAGTGCCTGGAATATTTTTCCCTAAGATATACACATAGCTTGCTCTTTCTCGCTTCATTCAAGCATCTGCTCAAAGGCCACCGTGTTAGGGAGGCCTTCTTCTGCTACCTATCCAAAAGAATCCCACCCCCACCCTCAGGAAGCTCCATCCTTCTCACCTGCTTCATTTTCTTCAAGGCCCTTATCAATACTTGGCACTATAGGTTTATATGGCTGTGTCGCATAAAGGAATTTAAGGACACGTCATAGGGTAGGCAAGAGAGTAAAGAGTTTAAGAGGGAAGCGGGGGGAAGCGGGTGTGGCTCAGTGGATAGAGCCCCCGTTTACCATATGGGAGGCCCGGGTTCGCGCCCCGAGGCCTCCTTGTGAGGGCACGCCGGCCTGAGCGGTGCGGTGGGCTGATGCAGCAACCTCACGGCAGGAAGCGGCTGTGGCGCAATGGATAGCGCACCCGTTTACCATATGAGAGGCCCCGGGTTCGCT
>JAQZBX010110185.1:0-10394 GCA_029593785.1 Cabassous unicinctus
AAAAAATTTTAATTATCATGTATGCAAAATAACAGTTTCCCTTTTAATCATATTCAGATATATATTTTAGTGCTGTTAATTTAATTCACAATGTTGTGTAACCATCACCACTATTCATTACCAAATATTTCCATATTCCAAATGGGAAATTTGTACATTTTAATCCTTAACTTCCCATTCCCTATCCCAACTTCACCTCTGGAAACCTATATTGTAGATGCCACCTCTACACACACACACACACATATATATATGATTACACTTGGGTTGCTTCCATCGCAATTGTGAATAATGCCACTATAAACGACAGGGTGCAAATATCTGTTCAAGTCCTCGCCTTCAATTTTTGGGGGTGTACACCTAGTAGTGGGATTGCCAGGCCAAGTGTTAGTTCTATACATAGCTATATGATGAATTGCCAAAATGCCTTCCACAGTAGCTGCACAATTTTACATTGCCCCCAGTGATGAGTATTTCTATTTCTTCGCATTCTGTTCAACACTTATCTCTAGTGGGTGTGAAATGCTCTCATTTAGTTTTGACAGCATTTCCGTGAAGGCTCATGATATTGAACATCTCTTCATGTGCTTTCTGTCCATTTGTATACTTTATTTGGAGAAAAGCATGTTCAAGTCTTTTTTCAATTTTTAAATTGTGCTGTTTAACGTTTTGTTATTAAGTTGAAGGATTTCGTTACATATTCTGGATATTAAATCTTTAATATATATGTAGTTTTCAATTGTTTCCGTTCTGTAATTTGTTGTTTTACTTTCATGATAAAATTCTTTGAGGTACAAAAGTTTTTATATTTTATATTTGATGAAGTCCTCTTTACTTATTTTTCTTTTGTAGTCTGTGCTTTGTGTGTAAATTCTAAGAAACCGTTGACTCACACAAACTCCTGAAGTAACTTTCCTGTATTTTCTTCTAGGAATTTGATAGTTCCAGCTCTTATATTAAGGTCTTTGATCCATTTTGAGTTGATTGGTGTATATGGTATGAGTTAGGGTCCATCCTTCTTTTTAGCAAATGTAGACCCTGTTTTCCCAGCACTATTTGTGGAAGAAACTATTCTTTCCCCGTGGAGTGGTTTTTGCTACCTTCTCAGAATCAGTTGCCCATAGATGTGAACGTTGATTCTGATTTCTAAATTTTATTCCATTGGTCTATATGGCTCTCCTTGTCCCAGCACCATGCTGTATTGATTACTGTGGCTTGGCTTTGTAATAAGCTTTAAGTTTGGAAGTGTGAGCCCTCTAACTTCATTGGTGTTTTTAAGATGGCTTTAGCTATTTGGGGCTCCTTCCCCTCCTATATAAATTTGATGATTGGCTTTTCTATTTCTGCAGAGAAATTGGTTGGAATTTTGTTTGGAAATGCATTGAAACTATAAATTGCTCTGGGTAGGATTGAATCTTAATGATGATTAGTCTTCCAATCAATGAACATAGAATATCCTTTCATTTATATACATCATATTTGATCTCTTTTAGCAATGTTTGGAAATTTTCTGTGTACAAGTCCTTTACATTCCTGGTAAGGTTTCATCCTGATATTTGATTTTTTTAGTTGCTATTTTGATGGAGTTTTTCCTTGATTTCTTCTTCTGGTTGTTCATTGCTTGTTTATAAAAACACTACTGATATTGGGGTATTGATCTTGTACCCTGCCTTGTTGCTATATTCATTATTCTAAGACCTTTGTAGTGGATTTTTTATATGTAGGATCCTATCATCTGCAAACAGAAAAAGTTTTCCTCTTCCTTTCCTTTTTGGATGCCTGTTATTTCTTTTTCTTGCCTAACTGCTCTGGCAAAAACATCCAGTACAATGTTGAATAGCAGTGGTGACAATGGGCATCCTTTTCTTGTTTCTGATCTTAAAAAGAAAGCTTTCAGTCTTTCATCATTTAGTAGCATGTTAGCTGTGGGTTTTCCATAGATGCTGTTTTACATGTTAAGGAATTTTCATTCTATTCCTAGTGTTCTAAATGATTTTATCAATGGTTCTGTGTTTTGTCACATGCCTTTACTGCATCAGCTGAGGTTATTTTGTGGTTTTGTCCTTTGTTGTGTTAATATGGCTTATTACGTTAATTGTTTTCCATATTTTGAACCCACATTTCTCTAGCAGGGATAAATTCTACTTCATGGTATATTTTAATGTGCTGTTGGATTTGGTTTGCTAGCATTTTGTTGAAGATTTTTGCATCTTTTTTCAAAAGAGATATTGGTGTATCATTTTCTTTTTTTGAGGTATCTTCATCTGGGTTTGGTTTGAAGGTTACCTTGGCCTTGTTGAATGAGTTAGGGAAGGTTCCTCTTCTTCAACTTTTGGAAGAGTTTGTGCATAATTAGAGTTAAGTCTTCTTGGAATATTTGGTAGAATTCTTCTGTGAAGCCATCTGGTTCTGGGATTTTCTTTGTTGGGAGGATTTTGATGGCTCATTCAGTCTCTTTACTAGTAATTTGTTTGTTGAGAACTTCTTTTCTTCTTAAGTCAATGAAGGTGGTTGTGTATTTCTAGGAATTTGTCCATTTAATCAAGGTTATTTAATTTATTGCCATACAGTTGTTCATAAGGATAGTATGAACAAAATTTACAGGTTTTTTTTTAAGTAGAGTAGGTTTTATTCAATTAATATAATTTAACTATTTTAATTTGAACTTTTCTAATTTAAAATCTAAAACCATGTATCTCTAGGAAGGAAAGTTTTGATAATCCATACAAGAATAGAGAAAGAACATTGAAGCTACATAATAGAACACATTATTTTGAAGCTCTCTACACATAGAAGGCACACAATAATTATTAAACACCTAATGAACATTAGAAGTCTCAATTTCTTCCTAATCAGGAGTTACATATTAATTACTTTAAAAGAACCCTTATTTGGCAAATTTATCATTTTATTTCAAGCAAATTATTTGTGCATATATTCTACCTTTTGCTGATAAAAGATGAACTGCCTGAGGATATTCCTTGTCTTGTTCAGCTTTGTATTTCCCATTGGTCATAAAAAACTGCCTCATGCCAAATATAGTAGTCAACAAATATTTGTAAAAATGATCACTCTCATGATGTACTTGAAGCTAATTCAGTTGTCTTATAGTTTACATTTTTTCACTAATTTGTTCTGATCTTTTTCACAATTAGTCCTAGTTCCAATATATTTCTAGAAAGCAAACTGTCTACCCCTTTATTAACTTGTACAAATTTATTTTTAGTAAAAATAAGAATACAAATACTTTCCATTTGTAATTGTTCATCTTTGGTGTTCAAAACTATTCCCTCACTTCTGGGACTGATGCATAATGCTGTACAACTTTGGCCTAATTGAGGGAATGGTGTCTCCTGGAACTGTGCAGTACAGCAGCCTGTTCATTTCCTTTTCATAAACAGGACAGAGAAAAAGATAATTCATAAGATTCTCATTCTGCTACAGACAGAGATGTACAATTCAGCACTATTTTAACAAAGATTACAAAGGTATACCATTCTGTTTAGAAAAGGAAAGAAACAATATCTGTTTAGTTTATTCTTCCAGGATTGTCAGAAAAAAAATCAAACTTCTTTTATAGTGTTATAATCCCTATATTCAGACTTTAATTCTCAATGAATCGAATTTTGAAATATTTCATTTTAAGGTAAATAAAAGTCTTTGAAATTGCTCACTGAGCAAATAAATATTTTTGTCCATACACATTCACCTTTAATTACTGCTTTAAATAAAATATTCATAATTTTTCTAGTTTCAGTATGAAAGTTTAACTTGCAGTGACAAGATACAGGTTCTCGTACCAGATCTTCTAACTAGTTGTATGGCCCTAGACAAGCCATTTTAGATTCCTGCCTTACCTAGATCAAAAAAGGAAAATCCCAGCTTTTTAATCTATCTTATAAGTGAGCAGACTTAAGATTTATATGAAAATATCTTGCTTATGTCATTAAACAAATGTAAGGTAAAATAGGTAAGGTTTTAGCATATTAAGTATGTTCTAAAATTTGTTTGACATTTTAAAATTTACCTAAATTAAGATGGCATATTTTTGTTATCAGAGCTGGTGTCTAGGTTCTTGGCTATGTCACATAAAGAAATATAAGGACATGCCATAGGGTAGGCAATGAAGTGAAGAGTTTATTGTGAAATTAGAAAAAAGATAGTATGCAATCCGAGAAATGGGTGCGGGCATGCTACAGGGTGAAACATGTGTGTCTTCTCTCTAAGGTTTTCTAGCTTTACTGGCTATCGTTGGGGGTTAGGGTTTACACATATTGGAGTATTTACGACAAAGAGGTTGAAAATTTATTGTGTGGCTTGGTTTCTAGAAGTTTCTGGCCAGTGGTAATTGGCTTCTTGCTACTCTCCTTGAGCCCTGAGCTAATGTGAGGTGTTTGGGAAAGTATGCCGGTGATAATAGCAGGGGCCCTTCTGTTTTCCTTTCTTTCTGCCATGTGAGAATGTTGCAAGTTACATTCTGATAACGCAGCTGCTGGGGGATGCTGCTGTCTTCTGATAACTTCTTTGTGTTAACTTGTCTGTGTGAGTTAGCAGGCTGAAAGCTGTGCCTCAGGATTTTCTGCCAGGTGGTGTTTGTGCAACTCTTTGGGTTTTCTGCTCCTCTTCCTTAAATCCCTATCATATCCTGCTTCTCTTTCAGAACTACAAAATTCAATAGTTATACAAGGAAAAAATTAAAATAGAAAAGCTAGCTATAACACTAAATCCATTCATCCATGGTCTCATCTAATTACATTAAGAAATAATCGTTATAAAAATAGGTAAAATTTCATGAAAATATTCCCACATATTCTAGTTTAGGAGTTCTTGTCCATATCAGTGAACTGTCTGGCATCTGCCACTGGGTCAGGTACTAGAATACGCAGATTAAGCATGTCATTCTCATCAGTGATTGCTTGTAACATCTTCACTTCAAGGATGAGGTGACAGGTAGAGCAGGCTTTGGTTCCCTCACATACACCAAAACCATCAATATCTAGAATATTTTCAACCACAACATGTAGCAGAGAGTCCCCAACTTTTCCTTTGGTTGTTAATGTTTCAACATCACGGTATATCAAGTGGACTGTTATTTTATCTTCTGAGCTGCTCTGTGCTGGTGCCAACATGTTTCAACGGTTGGCTTGTCCTTGCACTTCCTCCAAGCCTCGATCCCCAGAAGCCTGCATTCTCCCGCCACTGGAAGGCGACACCGCTGAGAGGCGAGGACAAGTCCTGCAACAGCCAGCGCCCCTGGTGGCAGCCATAGCCCCCTGATAGGGTAAGCAGCGGAAGCGACCAGTTTACAGTCTTTATTTCAGTCATGTCCCATGTTTCACTTCTGATTTTGTTATTTGTATCGTCCCTCTTTTTTTCTTTCTCAGTCTAGCTAAAGTTTTGTCAATTTTATTGATCTTCTCAAAGAACCAACTTTTGGATTTGTGGAGTCTATTTTTCCCCCTATTTTCTTTATCTCTGCTCTAATCTTATTTCCTTCCTTCTGTTCACTTTGGGTTTAGTTTGCATTTCTCTTTCTAATTTTCTAGTTTTGAGGATAGGTCTCTGATTTGAAGTCTTTCTTCCTTTTTGACGTAAGCATTTAGAGCCATGAATGTCCCTTTCACCACTGCTTTTGCTGCAACCTATAACTTTGGTATGTTGTATATTCAATTTCATTCACCTCCAGATTTTTCCTAATTTTGCTTCTGATTTCCTCTTTACCCCACTGGTTTTTAAAGAGAGTGTTGTTTAATTTCCACATATTTGTGAATTTTCCATTTCTCCCTCTGTTACAGAGTTTAGTCACATTTTCTTGTGGCCTGAGAATATTCATTCCATGATTTAAATGTTTTTTAGTTTATTGATACTTGTTTTGTGACCCAACAGGTGGTCAATTATGGATAATTATCCATGTGCACTTGATAAAAGTGTGCATTATACTTTGTTGATTTCAGTGGTTTTCATATATGATGGTTAGTTCTAGTTGATTTAATGGATCATTCAAGTAATAATGGACTATCCATTATGAAGAGTAGGGTATTAAAGTCTCCTACTCTTAATATAAAGCCATATATTTCTACCTTCAAATATGTCAGAATTTGCTTCATGTAATTTGGGGCTCAGCTGTTGGGTGCATGTTTATTTATGATACATCTTCCTGTTGTATTGTCCTTTTTATCAGTAGGTAATGACAATTTGCCCCTCATAACTGTTTTGACTTAAAGTCTAGTTTAGATGATGTTAGTATAGCCACCTCAGCTCTATTTTGGTTACTATTTGCATGGTATATATATTTTTCCATTGCTTTACTTTCAGTCTACATGTATCTTTGAATTTAAGGTGAGTCTCTTTCAGGGAGTATATAGTTGGGTCATACTGTTTTATCCATTCAGTCAATTTCTGCCTTTTACTGGAGAGTTCAGTCCATTTTTATTTAAAGTCACTACTGAATATGCAGGACTTTCTTCTGACATTTTGCTTTTTAGCCTTATAAGTGTTATACTTTTTTTGTCCCTCAGTTCTGTTAATGCATACTTTCATATTTATTTACTTTCTTGTGTTGTACCATATTGAATACCTTTTCATTCCTCTCTGGATATATTTTTCAACTATTTTCTTTATGTTTAACATGAGGTTAAAATTTGGCATCCTCAACATATAACAATAGTTTGGTTGGATACCAACTGAACTTTAATAGCATGCTCATTTACTTTTCCTATACTCCTCTGTACTCCAACATTTTTTATACTTGTTACCACTTATATTTTTGGAGAGCATATGTCAAAATGAGATTTATCATCATCTTTTATACATTTGCATTTTAGCACCTGAGGAAGAAGTTGAGTTACATACTGAACAATACAATACAATAATACTGGCTTTTATAATTTCCCAAATGGTTACATTTACTACAGTTCTATATTTCTTAATTTTGCTTTGAACCATTGTCTAGTGTTTTTCCTTTCAGTATGCAGTATTCCCTATAGCACTATTTTTAGGGCAGGTCCAGTGGCAGTTTTGTTTGCTTGAGAATGTCTTCATCTTTCCATCATTTTTGAAAGAGGATCGATGGATATGAAACTCTTGACTGGTAGTTGCTTTCTTTCCAGATATTTCACTTTAAGTTATTTGGAGCACTTAAACCATACTGAAAAGAATTATATTATATTTCAGGTAATCATTTTTTACCACATTTTCAACTACACCAAAAGAGAGTATTTTATTCTTTTCTTAATAAATGTAAACAAATATTAAAAATAAATTAAATAAATAAAAAATGTAACTTACTAAATATAGAAAATGAAATCAATTAATAGGTGAAAGATTTTAAAAATCCAGTATTTTGAAAAGTCAAAGAACATCAATAAAACACAACTCAGTGATTACAAACATGTAAAAAAGACGTAAATATTCAATATTTTTTAGAAGACTTTTGAAAGCAGTCAGAAACCAATGCAATCAAATATTGAATCAATATTAGAAAGAACAAATGAAAAACAGTGTAATTCCATGATTCTAAAGTTTAATTCGTTATACCTTACTTTTATGACATGGAGATATGGCACACGATTGATGGCATTAAACATTGTTCATAGATTAAAAGGCAACTTCTCTTTTTGTCCTTGACATAAATTATAATGGAAAGTTTTAGAACTGAGGGTGTCTTAAAACTGATGAAATTTGGCATATCATTTTCCCTCTCAGGTTATTCTTACATATCCTGAGAATTCAAGAAATTCTAATAGAAAGTGGCAGAAATACTAAGATATTTCGATACTCTAGCTGAACAAATGGAAAATATTTAAAAAATCAATAGACCATCTTTATAATAGCATAATCACCAGAGATAAATAAAAAAATATTTATTTCAATCATAATAGGTCTAGAATTTAGTTGTGAGGATAATAATTATGATCAAATACACAGAGAAAGGTAAAGAAAATTAAGTCTTGTAAAGGAATATATAATTTAAATAAATGAAAGGCCCTAATATTCTTAGATGATCATTTTAATTAGATCATGAGCATATTTTTGTGCATATATAGATATATATATTCATTGTGGAAACATTCATTGATTAATTCATTTTTTAATAATATATTTATGTGCATATATTTGCCAAGCATGTAGAATACTAAAGGAAGACTATTTTTAAGGCAGGGTATCTGTTTAAAGAAATGAGTGACTCAATCAAAGATAAAAAAGGGTGGAAAGAGAAAAGAGATAAAATCAAAATAAGACATTGTCAAAAGATCCCATTTTTATGTGTGGGTTACTCTATATATTTCAGATGGATTTCTATTTACAGAATTATGGGAGAGCCAAATATCTCTTTCCAAGTGAAAAAAGTTAAGTTGAAGGATATTTTGTTAATTATAGCATTATATCAATAACAATAAATGAAAAATGCAAAGAAATAATGTTTACAAATGTGCAAGTGTTTGTATCACTGGTGTCATAACACATACACCAATTAGATGATGTTATATCAGGATAATTATTTTTGAGGAAAGATGATCACCTTTGTTTTGGTTTCACACATTGCAATGAGATGAATTTTCAAACATGTATGTTTTTGAAAAGCATGTCTAGTTTATATTAGGAATTGTTATGATACCAAATTGATGAAACTACATTAATGTTTTAATCAATAGGAAAATGTATGCACAATATAATCATCTTACATGATATTTCCTTACATTTAAAAGAAATATACAAGAATTTTATTTTTCAAAAACAGTTATTTGAAAAGTTGACATAATTTTGTCTCATATCTGTTATTCTGCTTAATAACTCACATTAAAATGAAAAACCAATAAATGAACAAACTTTTATCTTTTAAAATCAATTAAAAATCAGTGTAATAAATCAGTTCCATAGATCACTCTAATAATGAACAATTTTTCTTTTATTCATATAATAAACTTTATTTATAAAGAGGTTTTGGATTACAGAAAAGTTACATTGAAAGTATAAGGGGTTTCCATATATTCCACCTCCTCCTCCTCCCACGTTTTCTTCTATTAATAACATCTTCCAATTGTGTGGTGCTCTTTTTAAAATTGATAAATAAGTATTGAAGAATTGCTACTAGCCAAGGTCTGTAGTTTAACTTATTATTTATACTTCGCATTGTACACATTTTATAGGTTTTGACAAAATGTATAATGGCCTGTATCTGTCATTGCAATATCATGCAAAACAATTCCAATGCCCTAAAAATGTCTTATACTCCACCTATTATTCCTTTCCTGTACCCTCAGAAACTCTAGAAACCACTATCTTTATATCGATGTTATATGTTCTTCCATTATTACAATAATAATAAGTTTACTTTAGTCCATGATTGCATTCCCTCCTTGTGTTTGTTCATGAGGATTTTAGGATAGTGATGCCCTCTCTATCATGTCCCATTTTGGGGGAATGTAGTGAGTTTATTTGTTGAGTTTTGCTTAGAGAGATGCCACATTTGAGTTAAAAAAAAATTTCAGCAGGTAACTCTTAGACAATAGATATTATTAAACTAAGTTTCAATTTTACACAAATAAGGTTCATAAATACAAGAATTAACATTAAAGTCTTGGCATATTGGTCTATTTTCTTTTATAAGGCACTGCCTATGTGCTCTTGAGATTCTTACCCCTCTATTTAAGAACGTAGCAGAGCTCCCCAAGACAGAAGTTGAATATTTCATTTTTTATTGTGTAGTTCTTCACTAACTAGATAATTCCCTATGACCAGATGAACAAATTCATATTCCATAGAGGCATGTCCCAGGTGCAACTTTTCCCATATATCTGCCACCACTGACACCCTGAACCAGTTCCCCTCCCCTGCCATAGTTACCCAAAGAACAATTGTATTCTGAAACTCAGATCACCACCTCTCTAGTGTTCACCTGTTCCTTCCTCCAGTCTCCCCTTATTTCCATGGGTAGCTTAACTCTCCCACCCTCAACCTCACTCACCATCACACTCCAGCACCATTGACCCCACTCACATCCCTGCACCACCATCACCCCTATCCACCTTATCATAGATTCTGCCCAGATAGACATACTGGCCAATGGAACAGAATTGAGAGTTCAGATGTAGACCCTTGCACATAAGGCCAACTTTTATTCGATAAGTTCACAAAGCCCAGTCAAGTTGCACAGAATAATCTCTTCAACAAATTGTGCAATACAAACTGCATATACATAGACAAAAGAAGGAGAGAGGATCACCATCTTGCACCCTATACAAAATTAACTCAACATGGATCAAAGACCTAAATATAAGAGCCAAGACCATAAAGCTCCTAGAAGATAATGTAGGGAAGCATCTAGGAGAACTTGTAGTAGGAAATGGTTTCATAACTTTTACACAAGCAGCAAAAGAAAAAATAGATAAACA
>JAQZBX010110186.1:0-10394 GCA_029593785.1 Cabassous unicinctus
TGGTCCTAGGCTTTTCATTTTGGGGAGCTGTTTGATGACTGTTTCAATCTCTTTACTTGTGATTGGTTTGTTGAGGTCTTCTATTTCTTCAAGGGTCAGTGTAGTTTGTATGTTCCTAGGAATTTTTCCATTTTGTCTATATTATCTAGTTTTTTGGCATAAACTTGTTCATAGTATCCTCTTATGATCTCTCTTATTTCTGTGGGGTCAGTAGTAATGTTCCCATTTTCATCTTTTATTTCATTTATTTGCATCTTCTCTCTTTTTTTCTTAGTCAGTCTAGCTAAGGGTTTGTCAATTTTATTAATCTTCTCGAAAAACCAACTTTTGGCTTTGTTAATTCTCCCTATTGTTTTTTTTTGTTCTAAATTTCATTAATTTCTGCTCTAATCTTTGGTATTTCATTCCTTCTACTTGCCTTTGTATTAGTTTGCTGTTCTTTTTCTAGTTCCTCCAGCTGTGTAGTTAGGTCATTGATTTTAGCTCTTTCTTCTTTTTTAATGTAAGAATTGAGGGCTATAAATTTTCCTCTCAACACTGCCTTCACAGCATTCCATAAGTTCTGAAATGTATTCTCACTGTCATTTGTCTCGAGATATTTATTGTTTTCTCTTGAAATTTCTTCTTTGACCCACTGATTATTTAAGTCTGTGTTGTTTAATCTCCATATACATGTGAATTTTCCCTTTTTCTGCCACTTGATTTCCAACTTTATTCCATTATGATCAGAGAAAAAGCTTTGTATAATTTCAATTTTGCTGAATTTATTGACATCTTCTTTGTGACCCAACATACGCTCTATCCTGGAGAAAGATCCATGAGCACTTGAAAAGAATGTATATTCTGCTGTTTTGGGGTGCAATGTTCTGTATATGTCTATTAGGTTTGATCTATTTATCATATTATTCAAGCTCTCTGTTTCTTTATTGATCCTCTGCCCAGATGTTGTATCTAATGCTGAGAGTGGTGTATTGAAGTCTCCAACCAGTATTGTAGAGATGTCTATTTCTCCCTTCAGCTTTGCCAGTGTTTGCCTCATGTAACTTGGGGCACCCTGGTTAGTTTCATATACATTTATGATTGTTATTTTTTCCTGGTGAATCATTCCTTTTATTAATATGTAATGTCCTTCCTTATCTCTAATAACAGTTTTGCTTTAAAAGTCTATATCATCTCATATAAGTATAGCTACCCCAGCTTTTGTTTGGTTATTGCATGCATGGAGAATCTTTTTCAAACCTAGTACTTTCAATCTATTGGCATCTTTGCATCTAAGGTGAGTCTCTTGCAGTGATGGAGTTTCAATTAAAGGCCATGACTACTGACAGAAAGCAGGTCACCTTGGAATGTAGGAGACAAGCCCTCCAGTCTCATGCTGATAGGAGCTGGGTGGAGAAACATCCTGAGCTTATAAAATTTACAATGTCTGTGAATTGCAGGAATGAAAAGAGGAATTGAGCCATTAACTTTTTAAGACTTGCTGATTTTAGTAAAATGTAAACTGTCAAGTACCTATTGCCTTTGCATATGCACATATATATTTTCTTTGTTCTAAAGCCAAAATAAAAGCCACACTGTATGATGTGGCTGGGCTCTTCTCTCCATATCAGACAGAGGGTCCCCTGATCCCAGTTTTTTCTTCTCTTTGTCTTATTCTTTCTCACGGACCCAGGTCCTAAACGGCAACATTGCAGACAGCATATAGATGGTTTATATTTTCTTATCCATTCTGCCAGCCTGAGTCTTTTAATTGGGGAGTTTAATCCATTAACATTCAATGTTATTACTGTAAAGGCAGTTCTCATTTCATCCATTTTGATCGTTGCATTTTATTTGTCATTTTATTTTTGATACTTATAGTTACTGCTACTGATACAGTCATGATTTCTAGACTCTCTTCCAAGCTTCTTTTCTGTCTTTTCTTTTCAGACTGTAACACTCCCTTTAGCATTTCCTGAAAAGCTCATCTTTTTGTTATAAAGTCTTAAAGTTTCTATTTATCTGTGAATATTCTAACTCACCCTCATTTTTGAAAGATAATCTTGCTGATATAAAATTCTTGGCTGGCAGGTTTTCTCTTGCAATATCTTAAATATATCATACCACTGCTTTCTTGCCTCCATGGTTTCTGATGAGAAATCAGCACTTAATCTTATTGGGTATCCCTTGTAGGTTATACATTGCTTTTCTCTTGCTGCTTTCAGAATTCTCTCTTTGTCTCTGCATTTGGCATTCTGATTAGTACGTGTCTCAGAGTTGGTCTATTTGGATTTATTCAGATGGGAGTACATCGTGCTTCTTGGACACAGATATCTATGTCCTTCAATAGGGTTGGGAAATTTTCTACCATTATTTCTTCAAATATTCCTTCTGCCCCTTTTCCCTTCTCTTCTTCTGGGACACCCATGACATGTATGTTTGCATGTCTCTTGCTGTCATTTAGCTCCCTGAGACCCTGTTCAATTTTTTCTATTCTTTTCTTCATCTGTTCTTTTATATGTTTGCTTTCAGAGACCATGTCTTCGAGATCACAAATTCTTTCTTCTGCTTCTTCAAATCTTTTATGTCTCCAGTGTATTTTTAATTTCATTTATTGCACCTTTCATTCCTATAAGGTCTGCTATTTTTCTATATATGCTTTCAAATTCTTCTTTGTGCTCATCCAGTGTCTTCTTAATATCCTTAATCTCTTTAGCCATCTCATTGAATTTATTAAGGAGATTTGTTTGAACATCTATGATTAGCTGTCTCAACTCCTTCATGTCATTTTCAGGCTTCTCTTGTTCCTTTAACTTGGCCATATCTTCCTGTCTCTTGGTATGGCTTGTAATTTTTTGTTGGTGTTTTCGCATCTCACTTGCTAGATGTATTTATTCTGGGTATAGTTTCTCCCTTTGGTTTAGGGCTTTCTTGTCTTTCTTCCCTTGCTTGTTGTGTAGTGGGAGCCAAGGATGTAGTTGGTGCTGTAAGCTATCTAGGCTGAAGCTGCCTACTTTGCTCCAGGAATTGATGAAGTTTCTCACAACTTTCTCCTTTGTCAGGGGTAGGGACAGAGCTGCAGCCATGTATAATAATCCAAGTTGGGCAGGACAAGACTGTCTGTAATTGCCCAGAGAGACTGATAAGGCTTCACACCCCTTCATCCCCTAACATGGGCAGGGATGGAGCTATAGTTGTGGGCAGCAATCTATGCCATGTGGGTGAGAAACAACCACAGTTACTCTGGTAAACTGATGTAGCTCTAGACCTCCTCCCTGCTGGGGGGGAATTGACACTCTGGAGTGCCCAACAATCTAATCAGTGTGGGCTGAATATGCCTGCAGTTGCCCTGAGAAGCTGAGGGAGTACTGTCCCTTTTGCCCTTTAGGGGTGGAAATGGAACCACCGATGCCCAACAGTTCAGTCCCTCTAGGCTGAAAGTACCCACCATTGCCCAGAGTGGCTTAGGAAGCACCAGCACCCTCCTATCCTATTGGGGTGGGGGTGGATCCATAGGCATCCAACAGTCCAGTCCTTGCAGGCCGAAAGTGTGCCATTGTCCAGAAAGGCTATGGAAAAGCCAGCCCCTTCCTTTCCTATTGGGGAGTGAGGGTGGATCCACAAGTACCCACCAGTCCAGGCTGTGTGGGCTAAAAGCAGCAGCAGTTACCCAGAGAGTCTGGGCAAACACAGTCCATCTCTTGTCCTTTTGGGGATAGGGGTGGAGCCACAGGTGCCCAACGGTCAGGTTTGTGCAGGCAGAAAATGCTTGCAGTTGCCCTGAGAGGCTGAGGGAACACCAGCTCCCTCCTATCCTATGGAAGGACAGAGGTGGAGATAGACTTGAAAGCATTCAACAAACCAGTTTGTGCAGGCTGAAAACTCCTCCCATTGCCAAGAGAGGCCGAGGATACCCAGTACCTCTCCTCTCCTATTGGGGTGCTGGCATGCAGCCCCAGGTCTCTGACTATTCAGTCTGTACTGGTGGATAACACTTGCAGTTGCCTGGAGAGCCTGGTGCAGGTCCCACCAGCTTCCTCTGCTGGAGGTGGGGCTGGAGCCTAGGCTAGGGCTGCAGTCCAACTTGGTGGAAAGAAGCCAGTCCCTAACTTCACTGGATTTTCAGTCAGCCAGGCTTCCCCTTATGCCAGGGATGGAGTCAAAATTGGGGGTCCCAGACTCTTTCCAACTTGGACAGGCTCAAACCCTAGCTGTTTCTAGGATTATAGATTAGCCAGCCAAGTCCACTAATCAGTAGCTGAGGTCGGTGGACAACTGTCTCTTCCTCCACCATTTATGGGTAATGGAGCTTCTAACTGCAGCCATGGGGTAGCTCCTGAGGTGGCTTGTGCCACTAGAGTAATATGGGCACTGGCCTCTGTGGCATGGCTTGCAGTTTCCCAGAGATGCTGTGTAGGTCTCCCCAGCTTCCTCCCTGTCAGAGATGGGTCTGGGATTTAGGCTAGAACTGCAATCCAACCTGGGTGGAAAGAAGCTGGTCATTACCAGCACTGTAATTTTCATGTGCTGATTTTCTGTCAGGCCCAGGGTTGAGTCAAAATGGTGGCCAGCGGCCTCCTTCTGACCTGGACAGGCTCAAAGTTTAGTTGTTCCTAGGATTATACTTTAACCCGCCAAATTCAGCAATCAGTAGCTGAAATCTGTGCCACACCATGTCTTCTTACCCAGTTTTTTGGAAATGGAGCTTCCAACTCCAGCCATGGAATAGCTCCCGAGGCGGCTTGTGCCACGGGCACTGACCTCCGTGGTTTGGAGGGCTCTTCTCACGAATCTTCTCTTCAGATGGGCAGTCGCCTCCTTCCTTACTTTCAAGAAATATTGCAAGATACTCTTCTGGTATCCTCGGGCCCCCAAACAGATGCTCTAGGTAGCTCTGGGTGATTACCAACTGCCCTGCAGTATGAACAGACTCTAGGAGCTCCACAGTCGGCTGCCATCTTGGCTCTTCTTCTTCATTAATTTTTTATTTTACTTCTCTCACTGGATATTTTCCTTAGTCTTTTCTTTATGTTCATTGTCCTTTTCTTCTGCCTGTTCAAATCTGTTAACTACATCTAATGGGATTTCATTTCAATTATTGTACTTTGCATTTCCAAAATTTCTCTTTGGGATCCTTTTTATAATTTTTAACTCTCTCTCCCTCTCTCCCTCTCTCTCTCTCTGTCTCTTTAGGAAGTACTGGAGATTGAAGCTGGCACCTTTTATGTGGGAAGCAGATACTCAACTATTGAGCTACATTTGCTTCCACCATCTCTCTTTTTCTGTTTAGACAGAATTTTCTTAATTTTATGTAGTTTTCTATTTATGGATTCCTTTAACTCATTGAACATATTTAAAACAGTTGATATAAAATCTTTTACTAATGTAAGAACTTCCTCCATAGTGCCACCTGGCAAATTCTTCTTTCCCAGTGAATAGCCCATACTTTCCTATTTCTTTGTCTATTTGGTAATTTTTTTGTTGAGAAATGAGTATTCTGAGTATTATGTTATTATACCTATGAAAATCTAGTTTCTCATTCCTCTGGCATTGATAAGTTTTGTTGTTGTTGTTGAGTTCTTGAATTGTTTTATTTGTGGCTTTCCAACTATTTTTAATCCTAAACAGAAAATGGAAAGAAATAGATTAAAATTAAAAAGGCACTCTCACTAAAGATTCCTCTTCCACTTTTGCCTGAGGAGTTTGTTACAATGACTAATAACTGGAACCACCCCTAGCAGTCTTGATGTTCAAATACAAATGAGCAAATCCTAAGTGTAATCTTTGTAAAGACTAATAAATTTTATTTCAGTTTAAGAAGAACAATAAAGGTAAAATAAAACAGAAAAGTCTGATTTACTAAACAGAAATGAAAGGGGAGCAAAACTAGAGATTCTCCACATTTTAGAATAATAATATGATTTTATAAAAATGAGTCTCAATACATTTCAAAAGTAATGTAAAATTTTCAGTGCAACAAATATAGTGAATATTTCAGTTAAAAAAGCATCTAGAAGAAGGAATATAAAATGTGAAAAAGTAATGTAAAATTTTCAGTGCAACAAATATAGTGAATATTTCAGTTAAAAAAGCATCTAGAAGAAGGAATATAAAATGTGAAAAGTCATATATTTATTAAAAAAAATGGACTATGCTCATGTTGGAAGCTCATCATTACTATTCACATAAGTTGAAATACCATCACAATGCCATTTTTTAACTTCTTTTTGTTTCTCTAGTCTCTTATTATGTATTTGCAGTTTATTTTGCATACTAGAAAAGCTTTGGACTCCACGGCTCCTTTTGTTTTCATGACAGAGATGTGAACTCTTCATGAATAGCATATTTCACTCTAAAAAATCCATATTCAAAATCAGTATTGTCTAATATTTCTACATTAATGAGTGCATCAAGTAGCAGAATTTTCACAACTGTACTCAAATAATTTAAAACTTAACTTATTGAAAATGAAAAAAAAATCTAGCTTTTGAAGAGAATATCTAGTATTCCTTTTGTTTGTTTGTTTTGGAAGGAAAACTGTATTCTTAAGATATTATTTTGTTTTGTTGAAAAATTTTTTTCCAGGTTGGTGTCTAGTTATCTAACTAGCTGATATATCCTGAAAGATAATTCACCAAATCATATGAAAGCAACTTCCTTCACTAACCTTTCATAGTCCTGATATTTCTCTAATTTCATATAATCTATTAAGTATTTGAAAAATTAGAAATAATAAATACCACCAAATAACTCTTTTGCAAAATGAATATTTGAAGCCTCCTTGGACACCCTATATACAATCCCAAATCCATACTACTTAAGAGTCATATAATAGCCAAACTAATTAATCGTTTCAGTATTCATTTCCTAGATTGCTAAAGAGAATTAGTAAGAGTATTGTTCTAGTATGAAATTGCTTTTAGGCTTCTATGAAATAATTATTTACAATCCTTAGTACTTAGTAGTAGCATATATTCAATATAATTTATTTGTCAATTTAATTGTCACACAATTATTTAAGGATTATAAAGTAAAGAAACAAATTGGGAGAAGTAAATAAAACAATTTTGGTACTGGGCATAAGAATATATTACTTGAAAAAAAAAGTGATTCCACAGGTAATGACCATAAGAACTTATATTTCACATCTACCCATGATCCTAATCAACAAATTAATTAATTCTTTATAAAAACACTTAAAAATAGGAATAGAAGGAAACTTCCTCAGCAAGATAAAAGGCATGTATTGCCCTTTGTCACCACTGTTATTCAACATTGTACTGGAAGTTCTAGCGAGAGCAATTAATCAATAAAAAGAAATAAAAGGCATCCAAATTGGAAAAAAAAAAAGTAAAACTTTCCCTGTTTGCAGATGACATGATCCTGTATACAGAAAACCCTGAAAAAATACACAATAAAGCAATGAGAGTTAATAAACAAATTTAGCAATGTAGTGGGTTATAATATCAGCATACAAAAAGAGTAGTGTTACTATACACTAATAATGAACAATATTAAGAGGAGATCAAGAAAAAAGTTCCATTTTTAAGAGCAATGATAAAATCAAATATCTAAGAATAAATTTAACCAAGTTTATAAAGAAAGTATACACTGAATATGACAACACTTTGTAATATAAATCAAAGACCACCATAAATGGCAGGAAATTCCATATTGATGGATTAGAAGATTAAATTTTGTTAAGATGGCAATTCTACCAAAAATGACTGAAGGTTTAACACAATTCCAATAAAACAGCCTTCTCTATAAAAAAGGTGAAACCAATCATCAAACTTATATGGACAGGTAAGTGTACCCAACTATCTAAAACCATATTTAAAAAGAGTAACATAAGAGTAGTCATATTTCCAATTTCAAAACTTATTATAACAATTTAAAATGTTCATGTATTGAAAGACTTTATCATAAAAGGAAATAGAGTGGCAGAAAATATTTGGTATCCACATATCCAATAAGAGTTCAATATCCACAATATATTAAGAAATTTTACAACTCAACAACAAAAAGACAAACAACAAAGGCAAGATGTTAAGAACAGGGTAGTTGGGAAGCAGATGTGGCTCAAACTGTTAAGCTCCTGCTTCCCACATGGGAGGTCTGGGGTTCCTTTCTCAGTGCCTCCTAAAAAAAACAAAAAACAAAACAAGCAACAAGAAAACAAATGAATAAAACAACACAGAGAAGCCAGTGTGGCTCAGTAGTTCATTGCTGGCTTCCCACATATGAGATCCTGGGTTCAATCCCCATCCTGAGTACCTCAAAAAAAAAAAAAAAATTGAGTGGTGTGGCAGTTTGATATTATTGATGAATTCCAAAAGGAAATATTGGTTTTTGTTTGAAAACTGGTCTTTTCCTCTGGGCATATTAAAGTGTATTGGATTCAGAAGTTTTGCTTTTACTTGATTAGGTGATGATGAAGTCTTTGATTGGGCCACATCAGTAGGGTGTTGAGTCCCTGTCCCTTGGTGGGTGGGGACTCAGAGATAAAGGACATGGCAAAGGACAAAGTTGGAGTTCTGATGCTGAGTTGCAGTGCTGGAGCCCAGGGAAGTGAACACACAGAGGAGCTTGGTTGTGAGGAAGGAGAGAACGCCTGGGAAAGGAGACCAGCCATTCACCTGACAGTTCACAGCTGGCCTTGTGGAGAGAAAAAAGCCTAGAGAGCCTCATAGTCTACAGCCAAACTTGTGGAGGAAACAGAGTAGCTGAGCCTGGAGAGAAACAGAGCCCCAGGAAGAGAGGAAACCAAGAAGTCTGAATCCTTGCAAACGTCGGCGGCTGTCTTGCTCCAGCACATGGCAACAGATTTGGTGAGGGAAGAAACTTATGTTTTATGGCCTGGTAACTGCAAGCTTCTACCCCAAATAAATACCCTTTTGAAAGACCAACAGATTTCTGTTATTTTGCATTGACACCCCTTTGGCTGACTAATACAGGTAGTATATGGGAATCCTGTATTTTATGCATGATTATTCTGTAAATTTCTCTAATAAAGAAAAAAAATAAATGATAGATGCTACAACAACAAAAAATGGGCAAGAAATTTCAACAAATATTTCTCTAAAGAATATATACAAATGACTAAAATGCACAAAGAAAGATGCTCAACATCATTAGCCATTAGGGAAATGTAAATCAAAAACATAATAAGAGGCTAGTTCACATGACTAGAATGGCTGCTAGTAAAAATAATAATCATAATAACAAGGGTTGGAAAGCATGTGGAGAAATAAGAATACTTGTTCATTGTTGGGGAGAATATGGAATGGTATAGTCCTTGTGGAACAGTTTGGCAGTTCCTCAGAATGTTAAGTACAGAATTACAATATGACTTGTCAATCCTACTTCTAGTACATACCCAAAGGAATTGAAAGCAGGGATGTTAACAGATATTTTCACACCTATGTTTACAGCAGCATTATTCACAATATCCCAAAGGTGGTAAGAATTCAAGTGTCCATCAACAGATGAATGGATAAACAAAATGTGGTATATACACAAAATTGAATATTATTTAGCAGTAAGAAGGAATGAAGTTTTGAAACATTCAAAAACATGAATGGTTCTTGAAGACATCATGTGATTAAAATAGGCCAGATGCAAATGGACAAATATTGTATGAACTCACTGATATGAAATGATTAGTAAAAGTAAATTCATAGAATCAGAAATTAGAATATAGTTTAACAGAGACTGAGTGGGTTAAGGAATGGGGAATTAATGCATAATTTGCACAGAACTTCTGTTTGGGGTGAGAAATTTGTGTAAATGGGTGGTAATGATAGGAGCACATCATTGTGAATGTAATTAACAACACTGAATTATATATTTGACTACAGGTTAAAGTGGAAATATTAGTAGAATAAAAATTTTTAAAGCCATAGAACTGTGTAGAACAAATTGTGAAACCTTATGTAAAATTTGGACTATAGTTCATAGTACAATTATATTAAAGCTTTTCATCAATTGTAACAAATGTACCACACTAATGCAAATTGCAAAGTATTATTAATGGTTTGGTGGGGTATATGGGAACTCTATTTCCTGCATAAACTAAAACTATTCTAATAAAACCAATTTTTAAAAACTGTAGAAGATGGAAGAATCATACAATGTAATTAAAAATGATTCATAGTTTAAGGACGAAAAAAGGGTTAGGTAATTTTATGTGGAGGCAAGACACTATTGAGTAGGAGGATTTGGGAAAAATAGGTTTTATTGAAATTAAAATAAAATGAGATAAAAATCAATTACATAGTTTACAGACCTGATTGACACATTTGCGGGAATACTGAAAAACTTTATTCAAAACAGTGTAGAAATATGAAATGATATAAATATGAAAAAATTCATATGACAATGTAGATATAAGAAGTGCTAATATATATTTGAGT
>JAQZBX010110187.1:0-10396 GCA_029593785.1 Cabassous unicinctus
GATAAGTGTCTATTCAAATCTCTTGCCCATTTTTTAAATGGGTTGTCTGTTTTTTGTTTTTTTTTTTGAGATGTTGGGCTTCTTTGTATATGTTTGATATTAGGCCCCTAGCAGATAGTTGGTTACCAAATATATTCTCCCATTGAGTAGGCTGACTTTTCACTTTCTTTACAAACTACTTTGAAATGCAAAATTTTTAATGTTGAGGGGGTCTCATTTATCTAATTTTTCTTTCAGTGCTTGTGCATTGGTTATAAATTTTATGAAACTATTTCTTACTACAATATCTTATAGATGCTTCCCTACATTATTCCCTACTTTACGGACTTGGCTTTTATATTGAGATCTTTGATCCATCTTGAGTTAATTTTTGTGTAGGGTGTGAGACAGCTGTCTTCTCGCATTCTTTTGGATATGGATATACAGTTCTCCAAGCACCATTTCTTGAAGAGGCCATTATCTCCCAGCTCAGTGGGCCTGGTGGCCTTGTCAAATATCAGATAACTATATATGCAAGGATATATATCAGAGCTCTCATTTTGGTTCCATTTGTCAGTATGCTTATCCTTGTGCCAATACATACCACTATAGCTTTGTAATATGTTTTAATGTCAGGTAGTGTGATTCCTCGAATTTCATTTTTCTTTTTCAATATGTCTCTGGCTATTTGGGTCTCCTTATTCTTCTGAATAAATTTCATATTGAGCTTTTCCAATTCAGTAAAAAATGTTGTTGTAATTTTTATTGTGATTGCATTAAATGTGTAAATTAATTTAGTTAAGCCAAACATCTTAATGATTTTAGTCCTCCAATCTGTGAGTAGGAGTTTATTGGGGGCGTTGGTTTGGACTATCAATGGGACTAGGTAGAGGGTCAAAAGAAGGAGATGAACCCTGGGGATTTGCAGGGGTGTGGTTAAATCTATAATATTGGAAATGTTCTTTTGACAAATGTGATGATGGATGGTTACTGGTGTATGGTGTTGGATGTATACAGGAGAGGATGCAACTGGGCCATTCTTCTATGGAATATCTAAGTGCTCCACTTTTCATAGTGTGTCATACAAGTGGAAGGAGCCCGGCACAATAAACACGTCCTGCTATTTTCTCAATTAGGGGGACAAGAATCCCTTGAGAACATAAGCAGTGCCTAATAAAAGAAAACAGGCAAATATGTCAAGATCTCAATATTATTGCAAGTAAATATGAATCTTATTCTTTAAAATTTGAAAGATAGTGATCACCATAGTTTCTGAGGGGAAGGAAAAATATCCCCATATTACACCTATTCTTCCATCTCCCATCCCTCAAAACCTCTAGTGGCCACTGCCTTTACATCAATGATAAGAGTTCTTCCATTGCTAGAATAATAATAACTCTATAGCAGAATAAAAATTAGTCTACTTTAGTCCATTGTTCATTCCCCAATCTTGAGGATTTTGAGATTGTGGTGCCCACTCTGCTACTAATTGAGAGGGTGTTTAGATTCCATTGGGCAGCTGGATGGAGCTGTCTTGTTTGCCATTGTAGACACTCTCTGTTCCTTGGGATGGGCATTGTTCATCATCATCTCCTTGTTTTTTGTACTGGGTGAGTCCAATGAACTGGAGAGTAGGTGTTGCAACTCTGCTGAAATGCAGGGCTCAATAGGCACATGGATGGATCAAAGATTAAGTCTCTGGGAAATATGACTCTCAAGTGTAATGCTATATAATTATAGTTTCAAAAAAATTGGCAGAAGAGCCATGTTTAAAGAACCTGTAAATGATTCTAACTCTGTTACACTAGGGAGCATAAATTCCAAAGTAAGGCCCACTTACAGGGTGACAAATTCCAGAGCTGTCTGCCCTGCTTATAGTTAGAAGCCTCAGGAGGACCACTATTTGAGTTATTGTTTACTCTGGTAGTAAAAACACTATTGATTTTTGCATATTAATCTTGTATGTATCCTGTCACTTTGCTGAATTCATCTATTAATTCTAGTAGCTTTGTTGTATTTTTTCTGGATTTTCTATATATAGAATAATGTCATCACCAAATAGTCCAAGTTATTTCTTCCTTTCCTTTTTGGGTGCATTTTATTTCTTTGTCTAGCCTAGTTGCTCTAGCTAGAACTTCTAGCACAATATTGAATAATAATGGTGTGAATGGGCGTCCTTGTCTTATTCCTGATCTCAGTGGAATATCTTTCAGTCTTTCACCATTGACTACAAGGCTCGCTGTATTTTTTTCATATATGAACTTTAGCATATTGGGAAAACTTCTTTCTATTCCCATCTTTTGGAGTATTTTTATCAAGAAAGGGTGCTGTATTTTGTCAAATGCCTTTTCTGCATGAATAGAGAAGATCATATGATTTTTCTTCTTCAAATTATCAATTTGGTTTATTACACGAGTTGATTTCCTTGTGTTGAATCACCCTTGTTTACCTGGGATAAATTCCTCTTGATCGTTGTGTATAATTCTTTTAATGTCCTTTTGGATTGGATTGCAGGTATTTAACTGAGGATTTCTGCATCTATATTCATTAGAAATATTGGTCTGTAATTTTCTTATTTCATAGTATCATTATCTGGTTTTGGTATTAGGGTGGTCTTGTCTCCAAATAATGAGTTTGATAGCATTCTTTCCTGTTTAGGTTTTTGGAAGCACTTGAGCACAATTGGTATTAGGTGGTCTTTGAATGATTGGTAGACTTCACCTGTGGAGCCAACTGGTCCCAGGTGTTTTATCTTTGGGAGGCTTTTGATGACTGTTTTAACCTCTTTACTTGCAATTGGTTTGATGGGGTATTCTATTTCTTCTAAGGTCAGTGTAGGTGGTTCGTGGGTTTCTAGGAATTTGTCCATTATGTCTATATTTTCTAGATTTTTGGCATACAGAATAGTATTCTCATATGATCTCTCTTATTTCTGTGGGGTCAGTGGTAATGAGCCCCTCTCATTTATGATTTTGTTTATTTGTGTATTCTTTTTTTTTTCTTTGTCAATATAGCTGAGGGTTTCTTGATTTTGCTGATCTTCTCAAAGAATGAAATTTTGGTTTTGTTGATTCTATTGCTTTTTTTTGTTTACTTTTCTTGATTTCCTCTATTACTGCCCTGATATTTACTATTTATTTACCTTGACTTCGTTTAGGATTAATTTGCTGTTCTTTTTCTACTTCCTCCAGGAGTGCAGTTAGGTGTTCAGTTTTAGCTCTTACTTCTTTTTAATGTAAATAATGAGGGTTATAAATTTCCCTCTCAGCAGTTCCTTTGTGGTGTTCCATGGGTTTTGGTAAGCTGTGTTCTCAATTTCATTCATTTCAAGATATTTGCTGAATTTTCTTGCAATTTCTTCTTTGACCCAATGCTTATTTAAGAGTTTGTTGTTTAATATCCATATATTTATGAATTTTCCCTTTTTCTGACCATTATTCATTTCATACTTCATTCTCTTATGATCAGAGAATGTATTTTGTATAATTTCAATCTTTTAAAATTTATTGAGATTTGTCTTGTAACCAAAAAATATCATCTGTCTTGGAGCACTCATCTATCCATGAGCACTTGAAAAGAATGTTTATACTGCTGTGTTGGGGTGCAATGTTCTATAGATGTCTGTTAGGTCTAGTTCTTTTATCATATTATTCAAGCATTCTGTTTCTTGATTTATCCTCTGTCCAGATGTTCTATCCAATACTGAGAGTGGTGTATTGAAGTCGCCAACTATTGTTGCAGAGTCATCTATTTCGCCCTTCAGCTTTGCCAATGTGTGCCTCATGTATCTTGGGGCACTGTGGGTAGGTGCATAAATATTTAGTATAGTTATTTCTTCTTGCTGAATTGCACCTTTTATTAATATGTAATGACCTTCTTCATCCCTTATAACAGTTTTGACTTTAAAATCTATTTTGTGTAATATTAGTATCGCTACTCCATCTCTTTCTGGGTTACTATTTGCATGGAATATCTTTGTCCAACCTTTCACTTTTTAACTGGTTATGTCCTCCACTGTGAGCTGAGTCTCTTGTAGACAGTATATAGATGACTCATAATTTTTTTTATCCATTCTATCAGTCTATGTCTTTTGATTGGGAGGGTGCAAGCCCTTAACATTCAATGTAATTACTGTAAAGGCATTACTTACTTCATCCAATTTGACCTTAGGCTTTCTGTTGTCAAATAGTTATATAGTCTATATTTTTACTCTTTTAATTTACCCTTTCTAATAATCTTCATTTCTACACCCTTCTCCAAGTCTCTTGTCCTTGTTTTTTCCTTTCAGGCTACAGCACCCCCTTTAGTATCTCTTGTAATTCTGGTCTTTTGATAATATATTCTATTAGTTTTTGTTTGTCTGAGAAGACTTAATCTCCGTCTCGTTTTTGAAGGACAACTTTGCTGGATACAGAAATCTTGGCTGACGCTTTTTCTCTTTCAGTTTCTTAAATACTTCATATCACTTTCTTCTCTCCTCCATGGTTTCTGATGAGAGGTCAGCACTTTATCTATCATGGTTCCCTTGTATGTGATGCTTTGCTTTTCTCTTATTGCTTTCAGAATTTTCTCTTTATATCTGATATTTGTCATTCTGAATCATATGTGTCTTGGGGTATATCTATTAGGATTTATTCTGTTTGGGGTGTGTTGTCTTTCTTGGATGCTAATATTTATGTCTTTTATAATGGTTGGGAAGTTTTATTCATAATTTCCTCAAATATTCTTTCTGTTGTTTTCCATTTTCTTCTCCTTCTGGGACACCAATAATTTGTATGCTTTTGCATTTTTTATTGTCATTCAATTCATTGAGAACTTGTTCCATTTCTTCCATTCTCTTCTCATTCTGTTTTCCTGTCTTTTCCAGTTCAGATGTTCTGTCTTCAAAATCACTAATTCTGTGCAAATATTCTCACTGTCTGATTTTGTGATAATCAGGGTAGGCTAAACATTCACTATATTAGAAACCATGCATGTGTCCCCAGACCTAGTTTTTCTCCTTAGGTCTGGTTTTTAGAATGCTGGTGATAAACCAAGCCTGATTTATTATATGACAATCCTGTATGGGAAATGGCTGTAACTCTAGGTATCTTTGATCAACCTTAAGAGATATTGCAGGAGGGTAAATGTGGCTCAAATGGTTGAGCATCTTTCTCCCTTATGGAGGGCCCTGTGTTTGATCCCAGGGACCTCCCAGTAAAAATTAAAGAAAAATAAAGAAGGTGCATGGGCCACCAGGCCCTGCACGTTGGTTCACCACCAGGCCCCGTGTATGGGTGCACCTTCAGGCCCCCTGTGCAGGTGCACCGCCAGGCCCTGTGAGCTGGTGAGACCCCCAGGCCCCATGCGTGAGTGCACCATCAGGCTCCATGCATGGGTGCACCATCATGCCTTGGCAAGCCATGTAGCAAGATGATGACGTAACAGGAGAGTGATGCAAGGGAGAGCCAAGATGCTGAAAAACCAGGAACTAAGTTGGCACAGGGGTAGGACACCTCTCTCCCACATTGGAGTTTCCAAGGATCAATTCCCAGTGAAGACAGGTGGAGAAGGATGAGAAGAGAAGGCCAGAAACAGACACAGAGTATTGCCCAGCGAATGGACGCAAAAACAGCAAAAACGGGGTGGGGGTGGGGGGAGGGGCATAAAAATGGATAAAAGTAAATAAAAAAAAAATAATAGGGTGCATTAGGACAAAATACAGCAAATGTAAGGTATGGATTATAATCAGTACTGTAGTAATATTTTGACGATATTCTTTCATAATTCCTAACAAATGTTTCACAACAATGCAAAGTATTGATGGTAGGGTGATGTATGGGAGCCCTGTATGATATGCATGTTTGTTTTGTAAGTTCACAACTTTCTCTATGCACTTAGAGTTTATGTATGTTCATGTATGAGTGATATATTCTAATGAAATTTTTTAAAAGAGGAAAAAAAAAACACTAATTTTATCTTCAAGCAGTTCAAATCTGCTCTTATGTACCTCTAATTCATTTTTAATCTTATCTGTCAGGTCTTTTATTCACATAAGGTCTGTTATTTTTCTTTGTAGACTTTCTTATTGGTTTTTATGCTCACCCAGTGTTTTGTTAATATTTTTAACTCTTTAGCCATATTTTCTTTTAATTCTTTCAATTGATTTAGGAGATTTATTTGATTATCATTTATTATTTTTCTTAATCCTGTATCTCTTCAAGATATTTGGGTTGTTCCTTTGACTGGACCATCTCTTGCTTTTTCCTGGTATGGCTTGCCAATTTTTGCTGCCATTTAGGCATCTGAAAATGGTGGTGGTTTCACTCTGAGGGCCAATATCTCTTACTTGCCTATTTTTATTAATTTTTCATAGCTCTTCTTTGATATTTATTTCAACTTAACCTAAGTCTTTAAAACTGCCCAGCTTAAATTACCAAAAAATCTTGTAAGGGTCTTACTGTAGGGGCACAGATTTTTCTCTCAGAAGTTCGAGAACAGTGAGATACAAATGCAGTCTTTCTTCATGCATTTTTTTAGACAGGCCAGCTGATGGCACTCATTGGCATACCTTTCCACAGAGTTGAATTTCTCCCCGTTTTCCTTTGTTTTGTTCAGGTCAGACCCTTGATTCAAAGTAGGCTCTGCTGGCTGAATTCCCTAAAGAAATCCCCTCCCCAGTTTCCCATTTTTTAGCAGTTTGCTGTTGTTTATGAATTCCAAAAATAGATATCAGATTATGTGTGTAAACTGGTCTGTTCCTCTGGGCATATTAGATCATATTGGATTTAGAGGTTTCACTTTTATTTGATTAAATAATGATTAAAGTTTTGATTGGAACACAACGGTAGGATGTTGTGTCCCTGCTCACCAAGGGAGTGGGGGCTCACAGAGAAAATGACGTGGCAGAGGTAACAGTGGAATTTTTAATTCTGGAGCCCTAGGAAAGAAGTACACAGAGAATCAGATAAGTGAGAAAAGAGAGAAGGCTCCATTAGACCCAGCAGATGCCCCAGGAAGAAAGATGACCTGTTCACTTGACAGTCCACAGCTGGCCTTATGGAGAGAGCAGAGTAGCTAAGCCCAGAGAGAAACAAGCCCCAGAGAGAGACAAGACTTTTCCAAACATGTGGCTGAGATTGGAAGAAGCTGGAAAAACAGAGCTTCGGGAGGAAAAGGAAGACTGCACACTCAGACACCACCTTCCATCTTGAGTCAACATGTGGCAACAGTCTCTGGGTGAGAAAGTACCTCCTATGGTGTCTTGAGTTGGACTCTTTAGGGTCTTGTGAATGTAAGCTTCTGCCCGAAATAAATATCCTTTTAAAAACCAACTGATTTCTCATATTTTGCATCAGCACAACTTTGGCTGACTAATATACAATTCCCTTTCCCTTGTAACAGCTGACATGGAGGAAGATGTCTGGTTCCCTTTCAGTCAGCTGCAATGAGCCAGGGGTTTTACCCTCAATTAATATCTTGTGGGTGGGGGAGGGGAGCTCTTCCCAGGATCTGGGTGGTTTAGTAACTAACAGTTTGTTGTTTTGTGTTCTTCCTTTCTTTGTCCGTCACCTTCCTGGGAGTTGTGAAGAACTGTCTTAGTATACTTACCCCTAAAGCATGTCCCTTGGGCAGCTTTTGGCTCCTTCTCCATTGTTTTTGTGAGAGAGCTGAGCCTTGTCTGTCTAATTCCATCTTCCCACAAACCCAATTCTCCTATATTTTTTATGAAAAATTTATGTAATTGAAAGCTTCTTTAAAATAATAATTAAAATAGAGTTGTATATGTCAACATTCCACTCACATGAATATATAGAACAACTGAACAGAAGATCAAGAAGGAAACACAGAACTTGAGCCATAAGAAAACTGAGCTAGATTAAAAAGACTTATATGCATCATTGGACCACAAATCAGCGATTATACATTCTTCTCAAGTGCTCATAGAACTTTTTCCAAGACTGACCATATATTAGGTCACAAAACAGGTCTCAATAAATATAAAATGTTTGAAATTATTCAAAGTATCTACTCTGATCATAATGAAAGGATGCAGAAAATTACTAATAAGTGGAAAAGTGGAAAATTCACAAAAATATGGAGGGTAAAGAACACTCACCCAGTCAGTGGGTCAAAGAAGAAATTGGTAGAGAAATTAGTAAGTATATCAAGATGAATGAAAACAAGAATACAGCATAGCAGAACTTCTGGTATACCATGATGGAAGTCCTGAGAAGGAAATCTGTAGTCCTAACCACCTACTTTTAAAAAGAAGAAATAGTTAAAATCAAAGACCTAATTGGACACCTGCAGAAAGTAGAAAAAGAACAGCACACTAATCCCAAAGCAAGCAGAAAGTAAGAAATAACAAAGATTATAGCAGAAGTCAATGAAATTGAGAGCAGCAACAAAAATAAAGAAAATCAACAAAACCAAAAGCTGGTTCTTTGAGAATATCAATAAAATTGACGTACTCTTAGCTAAACTAATGTATTAGTCAGCAAAAGGGGTGCTGAAGTAAAAAAATAGAAATCAATTGGTTTTTATTTATTCTACCCAATTTATTTTGGGTAGAAGCTTACAGTCACAAGGCCATAAAGAGGAAGATACTTCCCCCACCAAAGATTGTTGCCAAGTGTTGGAACAAGATGGCTGCTGGTCTTTGCTAGGGTTCAGCCTTCCTCTTCCTCCTAAGGCTCTGTGGTCCCAGCTTCTTCCAATCTCAGTTGTAGGTTAGCATAAGGCTCATCTCTCTTTCTGGGCTTTCTCAGCTATTCTGGGCTCTGGTCTCTTCAGCTGCAAGTTATCAGGTAAATGGCTCTGCTCTCTCCCCAGGGCTCCAGCATCCAAAACTAAACTTACTGTATTCTCCTTCTCTGTGTATCTACTTTCCTTTGAGCATCCTTTTATATAGCCCACAAAGGGGGCTAGCTGGGACTCAAACCAAGTCACCCTAATGACAGGGTCAAATAAAAATACTAATCTTTTTTTTTAAATTATTTTATTTTATTTTATATATATTTTTTAATGGGAGGGCCCAGGGATCGAACCCATGTCACTCCATAGGGGAGATGAATGCCCAAACGTTTGAGCCACATCTGCCCCCCTGATCTGTTTTAATAAGGTAAAAGTGAAACCTCTGAATCTAATACAATGTAATATATCCAGAGGAACAGAGCAGTTTACAAACACAATCCAACATCTGTTACTGGAATTCATAAACTATACCAAACTGCCACAACTAATGTAGAAAAAAAGAGCATAATTTCATATAAATAAACTAAAAAATGAAAGGGGGCATTATTACAAATGATGCCCCAGAAAGAAAATGGAACATAAGAGGATATTATTAGACACTGCATGCCAATAAATTACACAATCTAGATGAAATGGACAAATACCTAGACATGCACAAACAACCTACATTGACACTACAAGAAACACAAGAAGTCAGCAAACCACTCACAAGTAAAGAGATTGTACTGGTCATCAAAATTTTTCCAAAAATAAAAATTCCAAGATCAGATGGCTTCACAAGTGAAATTTACCAAATATTTCAAGAAGTAATAATAATCCTGTTTAAACTCTTAAATATGAAAGAGGAGGGAACTTATCCAACACATTTTATAAAGCCAATATCACCATAATACCAAAGCCAGATATAGATACTACAAGAAAAGAAAATTAGAGAACAATCTCTCTAATGAACAGAAATATAACAATTCTCAACAAATTGCTTGCAAATTGCATCCAGCAACAAATTAAAATAATTATACATCACAACAAAGTGGATTTTAATCATGGTATGTATGAAAGGGTAGCTAAACACAAGAAAATCAAGTAGCATAATAAACCACATTAAGAATTCAATGGAAAAAAACACATGAGCATCTCAGTTAACACAGAATAGGCATTTGACAAAATCCATCATCTTTTCTTGACAAAAACACTTCAAAAGATAGGAATAGAATAAAAGTTCCCAATATGATAAACAGCATATACAAAAACCCCATAGCATACATCATACTGAATGGGGAAAGTTTGAAAGCTTTCTCTCTAAGATTGGGACCAAGAAAATAATGCCATTGTCCCATCTCTTATTCAACATTGTCTTAAAATTTCTACCTAGAGCAATTAGGTAAGAAAAAGCAATAAAATGTATCCAAATTGGAAAAGAGGAAGTAAATTTCTCATAATCACAGATGACCTGATCCTATTTTAAGAAAATTCCAAAAAATATAAGACAAAGCTGTTAGAGCTAATAAATGAGTTCAGCAAATTGGCAGGATACAAGAGCAGCACATTAAACCAGTAGTGATTCTATACACTAGCAATGAACTGTATGAAGAAGAAATTTTTAAAAATCCATTTACAATAACAACAAATTTTTCAAATATCTGTGCATTAATTTAACCAGGGATGTACAGGCTTTACATTC
>JAQZBX010110188.1:0-10397 GCA_029593785.1 Cabassous unicinctus
TAGCAGAGACTATGAGTCTAAGAAACAAGAGATACAGAACAGAGAAACATATATAGAATAAATTAAAATGCCAGCGTGACGATAAGAAAGGGAAAGAGAAAAGAAAAGAGAAAAAGAATTAAAAAAGTTAAAATAAGAAAGAGATAAAAAAGGAAAGAGAAATAAAAGCAAGAAAAATTGAAGACCAAACAAAAAGAGGTGAAATAAATGAACAACAGAAAATAGAAGATAGAAAAATGAAGGAAAGAAAAGAAATACCATAGGTAGACAAAGTCATAAAACAAAAGAAAAAGGAAACAAATGAAGGGGAAACACAACAAACAAGACAGCAGCACCTAATTTTTTAAAAATGGATAAAGAAAGAGAAGGAAAAAAATTAAAGAACAAAAAGCAAACAAAAAAACAAAACAAGGAAATACAGCCTTCCCTCTGAGGCCCCTAAGGAACTTCGCAGACTGCCAGTGATCATTACTCAATCACCCTGCAGCCTTCCCTCTATAGGTTTTGAACTGAGTTTTAGTGAGTAAACTAAGTTAAATTTTAAAAAAGAAACTTTTTTTTTAAGAAAAAAATCTTCACCTGGAAATGCTACAGAGAAGGTTTAATGCACATAATAGATATGAAATGAGGGCTTTCTGTGAGCCAGCACCATGTGACTACAGCACCATGACTACCCCTATTAGAGGAAGGGAAATCTCAGCAGGAATCTTGCCCGAGTTGGGAGGTGAAGGGAGTCCTTTGACTATCTATATCAGAGTTTCTTAACATTTTTTGTTCCACAGACTCCTTTGCTAGTCAGGTGAAAACCACGGACTCTTTACTAAGTCACCACAGTACTGTTTATTCTTTACTAAATATATCACACCTGCACCAGCACTTCCCCTCAAGAATAATGTATTTTTGAATTTCAATTCAAGCTCAGGACTCTTGTTTAGAACCCTTGCTCTATATATTCCTTTCTGTAAAATGCATTTGAAAACTAGAATGCCTTAATACTGCTAGGGGTTTATTCCATTTTCAGAATTTTTTTCTTGAATCCCAGGTCCTGTTCTAGGCCCTGGGATACACCAGTGAGGATAAAAATAGTGGGCCTTATTTTTATGGCATTATTAGTCTAGAAGGGAGAGATGCATATTTAACAAATAATGTGGAAAGATTTTCAGATTTTGTTAAATATTTTTAAGAAAACAAACTGTTTCTTGGTGTAAACAAATGGGGGTAGGAGCTAATTAATTTAGACACAGGAAAACAAAGCTTTCCCCAATTTTACAGCTAGGAATGGACAAGTTGTGCAGATCACCAGAGTTAGGAACTTCCCCATGGCTCACCAGGCAGTGAGGACATTTTATCTTTATGCAACCACAGAGAAATTTCTCTTCTCTGCTATTCTAGAGCGACCTTTGGTGCAATCACAATAAATCCTAGGGGAGGGAACCTTACTGAAATTTAGAGTAAAATTACAAAATGGAGAATAAGAAATGAATATACTCCATTATTCTAAGTAAACAAATTGTGTGTCTTTAAAGTTTTAATATTCTGGAATTTACCATTATTCTATAGTCTGTCTAAATAGCTATGTTCGTATCTCCATAATAGAAACATACTCTAAGTTGGATTTGTTTGTAAAATAATTATCAGTTCTATCATATTAAAAAATATTCTTTATCTAACAGGCATTTTTAATGCCTTCTTTACACATCTGAAACAAAATTTATCTATATATATATGCATACATGAATGGAAATATTTTAACTGCAATGTAAAGGTGATATAAAAGGAAATCAGTTTGTAAAACAATTATCATATGATAATAACTATACTATAGATATTATAGTAACATATTGTTAATTTCAATCTGTAAAGGTGACAAATTTTAATGAAATAGCCGGATACACATAAATGTAGAATCAATATGAATTATTGGTGACTCAAATACCAGGAAAGGCATGTCCATTGGTGATATGATTTTTCTAAGTTGAACAATTTTTGATGTTTCCAAACCAAAAAGAGACAAACTTCCTTTAATTTTTAATTCCTAGTCATGTTAATACATTAAAACCTTCTAAAATTATGCTTTGTGCATATATCAACTTTTTCAAGCAATAGTGAGATATTCTTGTTAAAATACCAAATAAACCAAATTAAAATCTTTTTTTTTTTTAATTTTTTGCAGTGGCTGCATTCCTAGAAAAATGGATATATCTTAAAATGCTTTATTATATAATTTGTGTGTTTTGTAAGGTGGAATAGATTTCAGATTCATAATTTAAAGCCTTTTTCACAAAACATTGGGTGTAGGATATGTACATTTTTCTTTAAATAGACAGTCCTATGAGTTCAGGACACCTATTATACTCATCTCTACATATTAATGTCGTGTAGAGACCCCAATCTTTGTGATGAACAAAAATTAGAATGCATATTTTAGAAATGTATCTTCAGTAATTTTACCACCTCATTGAGATACTCTGCCCCACAGTTTGTCACTAACTCTTCATAGGATTCTTCTAGGATGAGGTGAAGGAACACCAAATACATGGAGGATCTCCCTGTGTGGTCAGATTACCGGGTATGATGCAGTGCTCCAGGAACCTTTTAAGTGTTCTTTGCGTCACTGCAGTCCTGAAGAGAGACTTGGGGTGTAAACTAGTCCTAGTATGTTCATTATGTATAATTGTACACTCTATGAGACATAAACTCCACGTTAGCAGGGATTTTTTTTTCAGTTTCATTCAATGCTACATTACCAGGGGCAAGAATTGTACCTAGTATAGAATAGACATGCAATAAATATCTGCCAAATAAATTAATAATGAAGGGAAAAATTGCTTTGATTCTGGGAGAAACAAGCCATCAGAATCTGTTTCTGGGTGGTTTCTAAGGATGTCATTTTGCCCTAAAATCAACAGAATTGTTTGATTGCCCATGTGTCCTTTCTTGGCATAAGTAATAATTGGTTATTTGCATTCTTTGCAGAAAGGTACAGAAAGGAACACAGAAACCTGCCTACAAAATAGTTAGAATGACCAAATAACACGTTATTTGTTTTACCAATTGGAATGAGTTTATAAAGGAGGTGTTTTTCCTACAGCAACAGTTAATCTGTGGTTATATGTCCTGATGGATAGGAAATAAGTCTTGGAATTCAGAGCTAACAGCTCAAATTGGAGACAGGTGGGGTAACATAGAAAAATTGTTTGACCTCCAGGTAAATAATATGAGTTCAAATCCTATACACATTGCTTACAGTATGTGGGGCATTGAAGAAATCACTGGTCAGTTTCTTTATATGTAAAACAGTGAAACTTTCTCTTTCCATAGGGTTGTTTTAAAGATTATTGGAGAAAATCTGTGCAAGGGCTGAGCCCAGTGCCTGGAAGGTGGTAAATACTCAAGCTACAAGTGATCCTTAAATCAGGACACATTAGAATTAGCATGTTGTAAGCGAAGCCCAGGAACCTGCTTTCCTTCAGGCAGCCCAAGTGCTTCTAATGCAGGTTGTCTGTAAAAAATCTGAAATAAATATTATTGTGTTATTATGATTATGCTTATATGATTATTATTTATTATAACAGTTTTGTCTGTATAAAACTGCTATGAATAGTCAATGAGGTAACATATGTGAAATATGTTGTACAAAGTTATACATTTATAAAGATGAGCTTGAACAGATCGTAGTTTGAATCCTATTGCCAAAATTTTCCATTGCTGTGACCCTGGAAAATTTTTAAATTTCTCTCAAGGTTCAGTTTTCTCATCTATTTCTGGGCATAATAATAATGTGCTTATATTACTGTAGGAAAATTTAAAGAGAATATTGTGTATAAAGTGCTTAGTTCTTTTTGTGACTTTTAACCCAAGATATCATTTGTAATTAATGATGTTACACAGTAGTAGAGCAGTCATATTGCTTTTTTATACAAAACATTTCAATGAGCTAAATTTGATTCCAATGTTACACCTATATCCCCTTGATATGTATTCTCTTTTCCATTCTGGTCTCTCTACTCTCTACCTCATCACCATTAGCCCTTGGCCCAGAATCCTTTCAATGACCTCCTCATCCATCATGGAGACCAAGAATATGATCCTTTCCTTTGATTCCCTCTGCCCTTAAGTTCTCTGTTCTGAGCTTCTTTACTTAGGAGATGAAAATTGACTTCCACTGGCTTCCTGACCCTTTTGACTCTTTAAGCAAAGTTATATAATTTTTCTCAGTAAGAAAAATTATCTCATTACTCATCTTTGATGCAAAGACAAAATAGGGCATACAAATTGTTGCTTCTCCAGAAATCTACCTATGTACATAAGTTGAGAGAAGGGCTGAGTTCTTTGTTATACAGAACCAGAAGACTGATAACCTGGCAATGTATGCGAAGTATCCCTTCTAACTCCTGCTTTATCTGGAATTATTATATCATGTGTCTTCCTGTTTTCTCAAAAAATATCAAAATGAAAATATTAAACATTTATTGATGTCTTTTGTTTCTCAGACTCATAGTGTCTGCTCTTTCCGTTTTTTTTTTCATTTCCAAGACTTATTTTTTATTTTATTTATTTTTTATTCTAAAAAAAAAATGTTCTATTTGCAATTCAAAATGTCATCTACATTCTCTTATGGTTTTTTTATATTATTATTATTTTTTTATTTTTTTAAAGATACTTAGATACACAAATGTTACACAAAAATTGTAGGGATTCCCATATGCCCCACATCCCACTCCTCCCACAATCTCCCACATAAACATCCTTCATTAGTTTGGCAAATTACCTACAATAGATATACACATCTTGGTGATTTGCCACTAAGCATAGACCATAGTTCACACTGTAGGCCACACTCTCTCACACACAGGCCTATATACGTCATTGCAATGCCACTGAGGATAATTCACAAGTCCCGAAAAAACCCTTGTATTACAACTGCTTTTCCATCTCCCTGCCCCTAAAGCATCCGGTGGCCACCTCCACATTAATGTTTTAATTAATTCCATTGCGTGAGACACAATATGTCTAAAACAGAATACTAGTAAGTCCACTCAAGTCCATAGCACTTCCCCCAAACCTGAGGAGTCTGAGATGGTGATGCCCACTCCACCTCCAAGTGAGAAGAGGATTATATCTCATGGATAAGATGGATGGGATTACCCTGCCTACAGCTGCAGATTCTCTCCATTCCCTGGGATGGCCATTGTCCCCACCAGGTGTCCAAGTTGAGTCCATTGAGCTGTAGAGTAAGAGTTGCAGCTCTACCGAGTTTCTGGGCCCAGCTGGCACATGGACAACCCAAAGACTCCGGTCTCTGGAAGTACACCTACAAACTCTGGTACCACATATGGGTTTGAATAGAAGCAACAGATGGAACGTGTGCAAGGAGGACATATTTGGGTCCAACTCTGTCACTCTCAGGAGCAAGGATTCCAAAGTAAGACCCAATGAAAAGGCGCAAAACTCGTGGGCTATCCACCGTGATATAGGCCCTGGCTGTCTCCAGAGACACCAGGAACCCCTCTCTTTGGGGGTGTATCCACTTTGGAAGCCTATGAGTTCCTATTGAGATGTGCATAAGTGTTACCTCTGAGATGACCTCCTGACTCACTTTGAAGTCTCTTAGCCATATGAACTCATTTGTCTTTACCTTTTCCCCCTTTTATTCAAGGTCATTTCCCAGTTGTATTGCCCATTGGCATGTGTTATTAATCCCTCATTGCTAGGGAGGCTCATCCCCGGGAGTCATGTCCCATGCTGGGAGGAAGGTAATGCATTCATATGTTGAGTTTGGCTTAGAGAGAGGCCACATTTGAGCAATAATGAGGATATCAAGAGGCAACCCTTAGGCACCCTATAACAATAGGCTAAGTTTCAATTTCAAGAGCAAAGACTCATAAGGCTAGTAATCAATAGCAAGAGCCCATCAGTGGATCATCCTCCTTTGCCAGTCATTTGCCCTGCACATGGGGGACTGTTGCTGCTCCCTTAGAGAATATGGCAGAGCTCTCCAGGATGGGAAATCAGTATTCTCTCATTTATTAAGTGGTTCTCCATTCACTGTGACCATGCCCTGTGAGCATTTGAAAAATTTTTATACCTTTAATGTATGTTCAGGTGAACTTCCTCCCATGCACCCCCCCATCCTGACACCTCCACCAAAGATGCTGTCCCACCCCCCAGTTGTAACCCTTCTGTAAACCAAAGTTTCTTTAAGGATGAAGCCAATATAATAGCCAAATACAATTAATAGGAAAATGAAATAATAATGATGTTTAAATGTAAGAGATAAAATACATGAAAAAATTTTTTTAAAAATGCTAAAAATAAAATTTAAGGATTGGGTTATTCAAAAAGTGAGAAAAAAATTAAAAGTAAATTAAAAAAATTTTTCTTTGGACATTTTGCCTTTTATCACTGTAATATCTGGTGTCCAGTCTGTACCATTGCACCTTTGCCCTCTCAGTCCCAAGTGTCTCATTTTATTTCATTTAATTTTCAAAGAAGTTTTAGGTCACAGAAAAGTCACACACCGAATACAAGACACTTTCATATACCCAACCTCCTCCCCCTTTCCTCACCCCATATTAAAACCTTTGTGTACGTGGATGATAGCATTGTTATAACTGATATAGATGGTGAAACATAGCTCCTAAACATTGCCAATGGTTTACAGCATGCTTTACATTTTAGATTGTACACTTTTATAATTGAAAGAGCGGTTGCCTTAAAATCAGGAAGATCTGTCTTTGAATCCCATTTCTACCTCTCCAGTCAGTGCCCTTGATGTTAGAGGATTACATTTTGTTATCTGCTGTGTGCCAGTCAATGAACAAGCTCTTTGCATCTCATGATATTCTTATAAAAACAATTAGAGATGGGCATATCTTAATTTTCAAGATGATGAAATTAAAGTTAAGACAGGTTAACAAGGTTAGAAAGATTAAATGATAGAATAAAGTACTGGTCCAAGGACTGTGCTTCCCACTGTGACTACTAGGAAGTAGTCAAGCTTTGGACTATATAGAAATATGCTCTTATACAGGTACTGCAATTTTCTAGCTGTGTCACCTTGGGAAATTGCTCAAACTCTCTAAATCAAAGTTTCTTCATGTAAAAGATGGTAATAATAATGCTTCCCTTTTAGCATTTTTCAAATGTATAAAGTATTTGTCACACAAACAATGCTTAAGAAAATATTAGTTCTTTCCTTTTTTAATTCATTTATATATCAAATATCCATAATTATGCTATCAATATGATGCAATTTAGTGAGGAAATTAAATCTTTTGTTTCCCCTGTAGTTTGCGGTAGAAGGATGTACATCCACTTATAATCGCAAGAAAATGGGATGGAAGTTGGATTACGTTGGTCCTACTCTCAGCCCCACCAAAAATTTTCTCAAATAAATCCCTTATTATTGAGAACTTTTATGTGCCAGACATTTTGCTGATATTTATACAAAGTGTCAATACCGTGCTTTTGCTCCCTCTTTTATTAGTAAAAATATAAAAATTATATATTACTCTCTATAAGCCAGTTATTATTTTGTCAATTATTCCTCATAATGACCTTATAAGACATAAAGTGATTATAAGGTTATAATCACCTCATAATGAGTAGAAGCACATTAGAAGCACAGAGAATACTGTTTTACAGGCTTAAATAATTCATTTTATTTTACTTCTACAAAAATCCAAAATGGTGCCCACAGCAGGGACCCAGTTCTTCTGCACAGTGACTCTGGTATGGATCTTTACAAGATGGTCGGTGAATTCCTGAAAAGGAGTCTTGGTTAACACGGTCATATCCCAGAGGTTATAGGGGAGATAGCTGTAACCTATCTTGGAGATGGTATCCAGGTTGCCTTGGTCAAGTTGCACAGAGTGGCTATGCAAACCCTGGCTGAGGTTCAGCAGTCATCATTACTGGCCATCAGCAGCCCCTTTTTGAGCATGGAGACAAGGAAAATACCAGTGCCTCTGGGGGTGGGGAAGAGGTACACCAGCATGGAGCCCCAGTATTCCTTATCAATGCAAGAGAAGGTGTAGGGCTTTCTGATCTTGTCTGCCCATAACCCCACCAAACAGGAAAGATGGAGGGCTTAGCCAGAGTGATGCCAACATAGATGGTGGTTGCTACCTCCCTGGAGCACTTAACTCTCAGATTGGCCTGTCTACTGCTCTGCCAAATGTAACAAAGGGATAGAACCAAGTCCACTGGACAGTGTGGGTCTGATTTTGCACAGACATAATTTTCAAAGTCAGAGAAGTGGTGTTTCAGCACAGAATTTTTTAAATCTAGGGGCCTTGCTTTCAACAATTAAAACTGTATCCTGTCTTACAGGTGACTATTATACTCTCTTGTTTTCCTTGCAAAACCCATGCTATTAGCCTTCTGAAAACCTGAATTTATTTTTCTACTAAACATACCTTTAAAAAATATTTTTCGTACAAATGCTTTGTTCTCCACTTTTCTTGTGTTGATTTAAGATTTACATGTTTAGTTGGGACATTTTTGATACTGTGGATGTTCAGCACCAGAAAGAACCCACTTTTTGATGTCAAAGGATTAAGAAACCATGAATCCTACTAGTCTAAATCTTTATGCTCCAGAGCTCTTCAGAGAATCAAAGAGGGAGGCATCCATGTAAAATCATTACCATTTCCAAATTGGATCTGATGGTATCAGTAATCAGCTGACAACTCCCTGGCTTTAATGACAGTAGGCAAAAGCCGAAACCAAGAAAAGATTGTGAGTTATCAATGTCTAAAATATTTACCTTTGAAGTCAGCCAGAATCAATTTCAAACCTAGGATAAATCCAAATCCTCTAACTTAAGATATAGTGTTCTGGCTTGTTAGGAAGCAATATTTGGATGTCCTAGTTGCTCAAATATACCTGGTAAAGTTCAGTGAGGATGCAACCTTGTTGATGAAATTGGATAACAGCAGCTTGGAGTCCTGAAGGCCATTCTAGTTCTCTAAATGATCCTATAACAGGGAAATCTATTCACAATTGACAGATGCTTTAGCCCAATACCCAAGGCTCTTTACAAGCTGGCTTTAATTTACAACCTTCTGTCTCACTACTTGTTTTCACCCTTTCAGTCCTTGAACCCAACTAAATTATTCATATGATCAATTTACCCATAGCAATCTCACATAATTAAGGAGATTAACAATTAGATATAGAGCACCTTTTATGATTCATTTATATCCTAAAATATTTTTCTGAAATTTTCAGTCTAAAATCATGTTCTCATGGCAGGAATTTATAATTATTATATGCATGATATAAATAAATTAGGGTTATAAAATCGTTCCCTCAGTGGTTACTCTGAACTTTCTCTACCACTTATATATGGTTGAATACATTCAGTGTTTGGACTTATATATTGGTACAATATCACTTACTTAGACAAGGAAAGTTATATATGGGACATATTAAGCTCATGTGAATTAAATTAATTTAGGCAACACTGGAAATGTCTGACAAAGCCAATCACTGTACTTAATATTTTTCCTCTATGGAGGCTAAGAGCAGAAAAAATATTTTTTCTTGACTACCGTTCAAAAGTTTTCTAATAAGAAGAGATATTTAAAGGAGACCTGAAATATTAGAAACATTGATCCAAATGGCAGCTCATGGTAAGTGAAAGGAAGATGAGAGAGAAGTCCCATTAGAAGAGAGAGAATGTAACAAAGTCCTCACATGGGACGGAGTAAGATGAGTTCAAGTAACTAAGAATGATTCAATAAAGATTGGATGGAGTGAGGTACCAGATATGAGACAGAAGGATCACCAAATGACAATGCTTATTTAAAGCTATATTGAAAATGTTGACCTTTAAACCAATCCAAATTGAAGCCATTGCCATAATGAGGAAATCATGTGATCAGATAGCTCTAGGCAAGGGAAGAAATTAAAGGGGAAGAAGGGTTCCCTCTTACCTGGAAACAACCTGAAATCCTCATTCCTCTGACATTTGTTAACCACTCCTTTAGTAAAGGCAGAAATATGAGTAATTAAAATGCTCTGGAAAGAATTACTAGTGGTTATATAAACTGTGTTCTTATTCAGGTAGACAGGTGCATTAGTCTGGGTTCTCGAGGCAAACAGAATCAACAGGAGATAGCTGTCAATAGTATGAAATGTTATAAGAGTCTCTCATTTGACCATGGGGGTTCACAAGTCCAGGTTGCGCAGGCAGGATGCAAACCAGGGGTTCCAATGAAGGTCCAATGAAGGTCCTTGATGAGTTTCCAGGAGACATTGGCTGTCCAAAGACGAGCTGAAAAATTCTCTCTGAATGCTGAAATCACTTCCCCTTTTAAGGCATTCAACTAATTTGATTAAGCATCACTCACTGCTGATGGCAACCTCCTGATTGATGTAGATGTAATCAG
>JAQZBX010110189.1:0-10396 GCA_029593785.1 Cabassous unicinctus
AAAAAAAAAAAAAAAAAAAAGCAGTACTGGGAAGTGGATGTGACTCAAGCGATTGGGCTCCTGCCTACCACATGGAGGTCCATGGTTTGGTTCCCGGTGCCTCCTAAAGAAGACAGTAAGTTGGCACAACGGGCAGGCATGGCAAGCTGACACAACAAGATGATGCAACAAAGAGACACAAGAAGAAAAACATAATGAGATACAAAACAAAGCAGGGAGCAGAGGTTCCTGGTGCCTCTTAAAGAGGACAAGCAGGACGGCAAGCTGGCTCGATGGGCAGGCGCAGCAAGCTGACGCAGCAAGCTGATGCGACAAGATGACGCAACAAGAGGCACAAGAAGAAATAACATAATGAGAGACATAACAAAGCAGGTAACAGAGGTGGCTTAAGTGATTAGGCACCTCCCTCCCACATCAGAGGTCCCGGGTTCGGTTCCCAGTGCCTCCTAAAGAAACAAAGAGGATGAACAGACACAGCAAGTGCAAATAACAAGGGGGGTGGGGAGAGAGAAATTAAAATTAAAAAAAGATTTTTTAAGAAGCATATTGGCACTGACACCTGGATCTCTGATTCTTTAAGCTTATTAAATGGAGGGAACATTAATTTAAGCAGAGTTCTATTCCAGCATTTTCAGGAGCTGCTACAGGGAGGGGCATTATCCTTAAATAGGTGATGTCCATAACTTCCTTCCTACACACACAAACACACATACATACACACACACACAGTTCTCTGTCCCGGTGTCTCTTACTTGTAACCCCCCACTCCATTTCCACTGGCTTTCTCCAGGGCAGGCCATTACTATCTCTGGCATGGCTAGAACTTGCTGCAGTAGTCCAGGTAAAACCATTAGCTCCTACTCATAGATGCAGCCTCTTTCATGCCTCCATGTCTTTGCGATACAATAGCCTCTGTTACACAGACAAGCTGGCAGTGGCGGGGGTGGGGGGAACTAAAGCTGTAGTGGGGGGTGGAGGTAGGGGGGACAAAAGGTATATATTCCTTCTCATCTTTCAAGATCCACTCCAGTGTCACCTTTTTTAAGATGCCTCTCTTAACAATGGCAGTCAACTAGGGGTCCTTGTTCGTTCTTTTTTTCAAACCCTGTCATGGTTTGGAGCTATGTACCCCCAGAAAAACATGTTTTTAAACTTAATCCATTCCTATGGGTATGAACTCTTATAAACAGGACCTTTTGATGAGGTAACTTCAGTTAAGGTGTGGCCCAGATGAAGTATGATGGGTCTTAATCCTATTACTAGAGTCCTTTTCAGTAGAATGAAATTCAGAACCTGGAAAAGGAGGGAGACACCAGGGGAGGCCACCATGTGCATTGCCATGTGACAGAAAATTCAAGGACCAAGGATCACCAGCAGCCAGCCCCAGAATGCCACGGTCTTCTGGGAGAAAGCATTGCTTTGTTGACACTTTGCTTTTGGCCTTCTCCTAGTCTCAAGGCCATGAGCCAATAAATTCCCATTGTTTAAGACAACCCATAACATGCCATTTGCTTTGGCAACAGGAAACTAAAACAAAACCCCAGATTCCTCTACATTGTGTTGTAATTGCCAAAGTTCACAATTGTCTGAACGAACAGACTATCTCCTCTACTTTATATTTATCCTTTCACCTCTCTTTCTACTTATCAAAATTTCCATATATATTTCAAGGCTGCATATACATATCCCTTCTTTCACTGAACTTTACCATACCCCTTCACTGAACAGATTGGCTCTCTTCTTGATACTATCACATAACTCATTTGAACCTCTCCTAGATTGCTTCTTATATTCTGCCATGTATTACACTTATATGGCACACCTGTTCTACCCAGTGACCATCTAGTAGAAAGCAAGATGCATTTATGTTACTGTTAAGTCCCTTTCTCCACCATTTTAGCTGCTTCCTACACCCAGAAGGTGTTCAAAGAATGTTGCCGAATTCAATTGTTCACAGTACCCTGCGATATTTTCCTCTATCACCACAAAGTCTAATTTGAGAAATTTTACTTATTGTTTTCCTTTTCTTTTTGTAGTATGGGGGAGCAAGAACACCTCAGGGCTCCCTGCTAAGTTTGTGTCAGACAGGGATAATTTTGCAATATATAATGTGAGAGAAACTAGAGCCTTACTAAAACAAACTTACACAGATGAGTAATTAAAATACATTATGTATTAAATTTATTAAAATAGTACAGATAAATATAGCTATAGAAAACATAACACATATGTATCCGTTACACAGGTAAAGTTGAGTATGTAGGGTGAGTGACATATCTTTTCAGCTTTATAAAATGTTCTCTTTTGACATGACCTGAATCCCCAGGCATTTCTGATCCAACAGCTGAAGTGCCCATCACCATGCTGAAGTCATATATTTATAGGCTCTATTACTCTACATTTATAGTTGGCAGTGCCAAGTAGTTTATAAATAATAATAGTGATTATGTATTGAATGCTTAAAAGGGACCACGGTCTGGGCGAAGCACTTTATAAAGATTACATCAATTAATTTTCATAAAACATTGTGTATTAAGTGCTAGTATGATATACATTTTACAGATGAGGATATTGAGGCTTAAAGAGGAAGACAAACTTGCTCAATGCCACAGAGCAATAACAGGCAGGGACTGGATTCAAATCCAGGCAGTTAGTCTCCATAACCTTCAGGCTTAATACAGAGACATGGTGGATCATCCATTCAGGTGCAATGCTTCTTATAAAAAGATAGAATATTTTGTCTGGAAAAACTGGAATTCCCCAAAAGGCCTCTCAATGTACTCCCCAAGAAACCTTAGATCACCTGCCCAGCAAAACAATGAGCTACTTGTCACATCTGCCTATTATCATCCTAAAGTCAGTTTCCTATTAGAAAACTGACTGCTAGCCCAACTAATAAGCCAAGACTCCAAAAGTAGCAGTGGTACCAAGGACTACCGCAGCCTAGCCTCCCCCTCCCCACCTGAATTGGGAAGAACATACTGTACCAGACATGAAATGACATACATTTACATATTCCAACCTTAGAACCCTTGTGAGAAATGAATTTGAGCTGCAATTACCCATTGCCATGTGCTATTTGTGCCTGAGTGCCTCATTCTCCTCTCAAATAGCACTCCAGTTGGCTGAAGGAGCAGAGTGATTGCCCTGTCCTGGTAATATGCAAAAATAAATTATTTAGCCAGTGAAGCCAGTGTCACTTGGTCCTCCTTCAACCAGAACATACATATGCAAATTATGAAATCTATATTCTGGAAACATCAACAACTAAACAATTAGCATTAACATTCAAATTTACTTGATGATGATTTAAATGTCCCCAGTTGTTAGAGTTGCTGTCTAGGTGTAACGGTCTGAGGTCAACTTGTTAGGTTCTTCCCAGAGATTGTGGGAGCCCCAGCCTGACATGACAGGTACTTAATTGAGCTTTTGCTGCCTTTAACTTTCTAAAGGTTGAGTGGCAAATGAGTGGATTACTCCATCTGTAATTGGAAGGGACTGAGCCTGCTCATCTCCAGCCTTGACTAACATTTCAGAATTCCAATAGCAGGGGACACTTGGTTCTACATCCTTAGTGAAGCCTATAACCCACCTCTGAGAAGTCAGGCTTATAGATAATTATCACCCCATAATTGTAGGAGATAATAAGAGGTTGAAGACTCAAGAGGGAGGTACGTCTTGTTTTCCTGTTGTATCGTGTCCTTTTAGTACTTAGCTTTTTTAAGTGTAAAATGAACAAACCTGGTTAGAAAACATGGCTTGTTCATGTATTGCATATCCTTGCAACATAACATTTTATAATATCACCATTTTTGGTCCCTACCTATTACTTTGAGGAATGTTCTGCAAGGGGTCAAATGTTTTGCCTCTTCATAACCAAGTGTAATATGTAGCCTCCATGTAGTCAATCTAGTTATTTGAGTAGCAGTAGAATGTGATGGTCATTCATTCATTCACTCATTCAACAATTATTTATTGAGTACCTCCCATGTTTCAGGCCTTGTCCTGCATACTGGCAATAAAATGGGGTGAGGGGGACACAACAAACAACATGAAAATGTTCTGCTCTGCTGGGGCTTAAATTCTAGTAGTAGAGACATACTATAGACACATTAACCAAAGTAAAAATGATTTGTCAGTTGATGGTAAGTACCACAAGGAAAGTGAAAGCAGAGTAAGGAGGACAGAGGGTGGAGATGGGGTGTGCTACTGTTTACAGCATTTGAAAAGACATGTCAAGTCTTAATCCTTGCTTCTATGCATGTGAACCACTTGTAAATAGGACCTTGGAAGATGTTACTATTATTTAAGATGTGGACTCCTTTGTGAATAGAATTGTTGAAGATCCTATTTTGGTGGGGCCAAATTGAATCAGAGTAGGCCTTAATGCAAAAGGCTGGTGTCCTTATAAAGAGAGGAAACCCAAAAAGAGACACAGATAATTGAACAGACGCCATGTGAGGGAGGCAGGGATGCAAGACAAGGAATCCCAAGGATTGTGGCCAACCAGCACCAGAACATCACAGACTCCAGGAGGAAGCATGGCCTGTTGAGACCTTGATTTTGGACTTCCAGGCTCCAAGACAAAAAATTCACATTTTTTTTTTTTTTTAGCCAACCCATTGTGTGACATTTGTTGTAGAAAACAGCGTTTGAGAATAAATCTGAATGAGGTAGGTGAGCCAGGGGCATACGTTAAGAAAGACTATTGCAGGCAGGGGGAAAAGAAAGTGCAAGGACAAGTCAGGTCCAAGCTCATTATGTGTGACTTACGGCAAGGAATTGATTATGCTTGCAGCAGAAGTTATAAGCAAGAAGGACAGTCATCAAGACAGCAGAGCCTAGACCACATTGAGCCTTGCAGGACATGTGAAACCACTGGAGGGTCCTGGGAAGAGGAAGAGCATGAACTTGCTAAGGTTTTAAGATAGTTAAGGTTCTGGAGTTATGCCTGGGAGCATAGTTTCCTTGTTCTATAAAATGAGAATAAAAATGGTATCTGTCTCATAGGATTGCTGGAAGGTTTCAAGGAGATATTCCCTGGAAAGTTCTTGGTGTGTAGTGGCATTTTATCAATGTGAATAGTTACTATTGTGGTTGAAATAGTTTGTTCAAAGGAATTTGTTTCCAGCAAACAGAGTCAGTGTATAATCTGAGCCAGGGGGTTTAAAATGATACAGGACTTAAGTAGATCAATGACTTGGAGCTACTTAAATCCTAAAGGTGTGCCCCCCCCCCAAAAAAAAAAGTGTTGGAGCAGGGGGGATAAAAATGCAGTGTGCTTTTTCAAAATTAGGACAGTTCTCCAAGAGGATCTTCAGCAGGACATGGTGATGACTGCAGATCTGCGTCATCTGTATTTTGGCCTCTAGGCCTGAATCACTACATGCTTGGAAACCACATTTCATCCTCACAAAACATAAGAAAACATTGCTTGACAGAAGTAAATTGGCAGCCATATTATTTTGGAGAACTTTTTCTGATACCATGACCTAAACTCTCCTTAAAACATTTTGATCCTACTGTAGTTTATTGTTTTTCCTCCCCGTCAAACCACCTACGTTCACTTTTACACCTCTGCTTTCGACATTCCTACTTTTCAAATCACTTTTCTCCCATTCTCTCAAAAATAATCTGCCCTCCAATTTACCTCCATTGAGCAGCATTTTCAATTTGAATATCTGGCTACAGTTTCTAATTGCACCAATAACTCCTTCAACTCAAGCCCTCTATACCTCTCTCACTTCAGAACATTTAGTGTTTAAATGCCTACCTTACAAAAAAGCAATTAGGGGTCACCCTTCCATGGGGAGTCAGTGCCAAGGCTTGTCACAGTAATGGGCTCTGAAGTCGCCAATGCGGACTTTGCCAATGACCTGCTGAGTGACCTTGGGCAAGCTGCCCGACCTCTCTGGGCTGTGCTTTAATAATGCTGATTGACCTAACAAGGTTGCTGGAAGGAATCTCTAATCAACCTGATTGTGAAACACTTAGTCAATATAGAGCGCTTTATAAATATTTACTAATATACAATGAGCTCACCTTATCTGACAGCCAAGAGAGTTGCATACTCACAGCAAACCCTCTCCGGGCCCCAGAATAACAAGTCAACATTGATTGTGCCTGAAATGGTTCTCTTCTATTAAACGTTAATGCTATTGGTGTTATAGGATGGCTTAGGTTTCTTATCCTAAGTGAAGGAAGCTTTAGAGTTGCCTGCTAGACCAAGAAAACAATGATTCTAGCCCATAATAGTGGTAATATTGTATCCAGGAAAAGGATCATAACATACTTCTAATGGAGTGTATACACAGTGGAGCTTATTCACTCAGCAAACCAGATGAATTGAGAACTATATATGGCAGTCACTGTTCTCAGTACTGGAGATACATTACTCAATAAAAGAAGGACGCATCTTATTTTTAAGGAGCCCAAACTTTAGATTTGGAGACAATGAATCCCACCAATATGATCACCAGATATTTTCTTGTTTATATAAGTACTCAGATAAAAACAAAACTGTTGCAGTAAAAACAGCGTGGCGGCTTCTTGAAGAGCTCTGAACAGAGGGCATAAGAGGGGGAGAGGGAAGGGGGTACATTCCAAGCAGAGGAAACCATAAGCGCCAAAGCACTAAGGTGGGTTTGAGGAGCCACAAGAAGGCTGGGGGGCTGAGAGTTCAGAGGGTGGTGAACAGAGCGAGGTTGGCAGGGGCTGGATCATATAAGGCCTTCCTTGGAATTTAGGATACAAAGTTTGGATTTCATTATGTGTGAGATGAGAAGGCATAGGAGGGATCTGGCCAAAGGCTGTCAGGAACTGACATTTTTAAAGGATCACTTTGGCTGCTGTGTGGAGAATAAACGAGTGGGGGAAGTAGAAGCAGGGTTAGACGATAAGGATGGCTTTGACTAGGGACTGTCTGGAGTCATCCCTGGGGTTGGTTTATCTGTTAGGGACACTCATAAGCTATCGTCAAGCTATCACGTGCACCAAAACACAACAATTGAGTCCTTCTTCATTTAAGTCCTTTAGCCTAAGTTGGATTCTGTGCCAGATCCTTCCTTTTTATTTAGAACGAGGCAATTCCTGAGACATCCTGGTTAAATACAAACTGTAAAGAAGGTGGCTTCTTTGACATTGAGGGTGTGGTTTTTATACTCAACACGAGCAAGTCAGCAGTATATTAGTTGCACTTTATTAATATCCTTTACTTCAATTGGAGCTACGGTTGGAGAATTATGCGCTTCTTTTCCTTTTAATCACCAGAAACTCATCCATCACCCTGCATCCAAGGGATCTACCAGGTTATAAAATGTGCTATTTATAGCAACAATCGTGTTATGAAATGACACGATTTTGATCCCCTGACATCTAACCCGAGGTCAAGCACAGGATCTCCAAATGGATTTTTATAGGAAGTGAAATGAAAGCACAAAGCTGGAGATTAATACCAGCCTGGGTGCTCAAGAGAATGCACTGCCTGGCTGCTTCCCAGAAGCAAAATGGTCAGGGATATGGACTGTGTGCCAAAGCCACACAGACGGATGGCAGGGGAATAAGAGACAGGATGCCCCAGCACTTTGGCATCAGGGCACATGAGCCTAATTTTCTTCAAATGAATAACGGTCTCCTGAAGTCCTGGTGAGAGACTGCCTTGGGAAAGCAGTCTCTAGGACTCATTACTTAGTTCATTCCATCTTCTGCTCCTTATTGAACACCATTTATGTGGTTAGTTCTGCTCTAAACGCCTCATGTATGTCACAATGTAACTTCTTGTGTCTGTTACAAATACCACCACATTTTACACCAACCTCTTAAGTCTTTCCATCCTGGTTCTTGGCAGTGTGGTATTTTCATGTCATTCAGGAGGTTTTTCTAGAGTGAGGCTCCCGTGGACAGAGGCTGTGCCTGTACACACCCTTTCCTTTGTACAGTGCCTAGCACAAGGCCATAAGTAATTATGTATTTTCTTAATGCTTCTGATAATGATGAGGCTGAGACCCAGTTGCTGTTTTCATACCCCAGAAGGCATTTCAATTCTTGTTTGCTTTAAAATGTGTTTGAAATCCAAAGGGAGAGCTTTTCTTTGGCAACAGAGGGATTTTTGTGCAAATTTTAAATAATAACCAATCTGCTTTAAAAATCAGGGAACAAAATTCAGATTGCTTAATGGGCTTTAAAAGAAAATTCAAACATTGGCCTGCTTTTAAAGAGGTAGATTCAAAAAATGAGCATGAGAACTTCCAGGAAGATGGCAGACTAGTAAGACACGGGAATCTCTTCTCCAGAAAAATAGCTAGAGGACAGGTTGAAACAGCCCCACAAAAGATCTTCTAGGGTTTAGGACAGCAGGAGAAAGCTGCACACCACCCAGAGGAGAGAGGGACAAACGAGGGAAATCGTGACAACAGAACCGTGAATTGGAACCAGCCACGGCTGCTGCTGCCGGCTCCCTTCCCCACACTAAAGACTCTTTAGAATTCTTGGGCCTTTGGGCCTGTGACTACAGACAAAGGGGGCTCCAGGGATCTACCACCCCAGGGAAGGGAAGAGAAAAGGACATAGCCTAAGGCTGACTCAGCTTCTAACCCACAAGTTTGGTCTGCTGTGCCCCACGAGCCCTTCCAGGCCAGGTGAGACCACACAGTGGTTTGCCCTGGGAGCCAGCGAACCACTGGAGAAATCCAACCCTCACAATCTCCCTCTCTTCTAGTTTGGACTAATTGTTGAGGATTCCACAGGAAAGGGGAGAGAGAGGGACACAGCCTAAGGTGGACTCAGCTTTTGACACAAAGATTTGGTCTGCTGTGTCCCAAGAGCCCTACTAGGCTGGGTGGGGCTGTGCCATTGTTTGCCTTGGAGCCTGCAAGGGGCTAAAGATATACAACCCTCCCAATCTCCTTCTCTAATAACAGGGACTGATTGTTGAGGACTCAGAGGTGAGTGGAAATATTTCCTAGTGGGGAGAAAGGAGGGGGCTGCCAGAGAAGGCTGGAGAACTGTCTCAGAGAAAGTTTGAATTATAAGGCTCCTAGCCTCCAGACAGGAAGCTCTATCACATTAATCTGGTCTGTATTGCAACAAACAAACTCCCACCAGGCACTGAAATGAGAGCTGTCAAACAGCACCATCTCCTGGCAGACCAAGGAAGTGCACACAAGAAAATTAAAAGGAGAGGCTTTTTCTGGCCCCTATAGCCTCCCTGCCCAAGGCCCTCAGAAGCAACTCTTCAACCAATTACTGGGTCCAGTGCCCAGTTTTGAGCAACCAGCAGGACAATCCTAACAATCCAGGTCGAGCCAAATATCTAAGAGCTGTGGCAATTCACAGCCTCCTGCCAATAAATCTCTATAAAAGAGAAAGAGATAGAGCATTTGAGTAAACTACATCCTAACCAGATGCCTAAACACCAGCAAAAAATTATGAGCCATACTAACAAAATAGAAGACATGGCCCAAGAAAAGGAATACATCAAAGTCCCAGAAAAGATGCAGAATTTGAGAGAACTAATTAGTGAGATGAGCACAAATTTTCAAAATCAAATTAATGACTTGAAAGACAATATACTTAAAGAGATAAATGACATCAAGAAAACATTGAGCAAATGCAAAGAAGAATTTGAAATCCTAAACAGAAAAGTAACAGAGCTCATGGGAATGAAAGACACAATAGGTAAGATCAAAAATAAATGTAAGGCATACAAAGGCAGACTCAAAATGATAGAAGAAAGAATAAGCAATAACAAAGACAGAGCAGCTAAAATTGAAGAGAGAAAACAACAGAGAGAGAAAAGAATGGGAAAAAATGAGCAGGGGCTCAGAGAGTTGAATGACAACACAAAACACAACAACATATGTGTCATGGGAGTTCCAGAAGGAGAAGAGAAGGAAAAAGGGACAGAAAGAGTATTTGAGGAAATAATAGCTGAAAATTGCCCAATTCTCACAAAAGAAATGAACTTAAATGTCCAAGAAGTATACTGTAACCCAATCAGAATAAATCCAAATAGATCTATGCCAAGACACATACTACGCACAATGTCAAAGATAAAGAGAAAATTCTCAAAGCAGCAAGAGAGAGGCAAACAATCATGTACAAGGTACGTCAAGTAAGACAGCGCAGATTTCTCTTCTGAAACCATGGAGGCGAGAAGACAGTGGTATGCTACAATTAGGAAAGTGAAAGAGAAAAACTGCCAGCTGAGAAATCTTTATCTAGCAAAACTGTCCTTCAAATATGAAGGTGAGCATAAAATATTCACAAACAAACAGAAACTAAGAGAGTTTGCAAAACAGAATCCACCTTTGCAGGAAATATTAAAGGAATCCTTAGAACCTGAACAAAAAAGACAGGAGAGAGAGGCTTGGAGGAGAGTATAGAAGAAAGAATAGCA
>JAQZBX010110190.1:0-10395 GCA_029593785.1 Cabassous unicinctus
ACAAGGATGTGGAAAATTGAAACCCTCATCTATTCCTGGTAGGATTGTAAAATGGCACAGCCACATTGGAAAACACCTAAAAATTTTCAAGATAGAGTTACTGTATGATCCAGCAATTCTACCCATAGAAGTATAACTCAAGGGATCTGAAAATCCATTTACATGCAAAAATATGTGCAGGAATGTTCATAGCAGCATAATTCATCATAGTCAAGAAGTGGAAACAACCCACATATTCATTAACTAATGAACAGATAAACAAAATATGGTATAACACTTTAATGGAATATCATTGAGACATAAAAAGTTTGAAGTAATGATAGATGCTACAACATCGAAAAACAATGAAATCATCAGGCTACATGAAGAACTCAGACATAAAGGTTACATATTGTATGATTTCATTTATACTAAATGAGAAGAATAGGAAAATCCATAGAAACACTAAGTAGATTTGTGCTGGTGCAGGGAGTGGGGTGGCTGAAGGAATAGGGTGTGACTGCTCAGGGGTACGGTGTTTCTTTTGGAGGTGATGAAATGTAAAGCTAGACAATGTTTATGGCTGCTCAAATCTGTGAATATACTAAAATCATTGAACTCTATTTTCAAAGTGTCAATTTTATATTATGTGTATATTTATATCTTAACAAAATGATTTAAAAATTTGAACAGAAATTTAGTAGAAAAGATATATGGGAGTCAAATAAACATGAAAACATACTAAATATCATTAGTAATTAGAGAAATGCAACTTCACACCTTTGTGAGATACCAGTGTACCTTACTAGAATAGCTAAAGTTTAAAAAACGGATCATGCTAAGGGTTGATATTGATATGGAGCAAGTGGTAGGGAGCACTTTACAATGCCAGCACTGATGTTGGGATTGTAAAGTGCTAAAGGCATTCTGGAAAACACTTTGGCAGATTCTTAAAAAAGTTCAGCATACACCTTCTTTATGACCAACCATTCCACTCTACTCCAAGGTATTTACCCAAGAAAAATGAAAGCCATGTCCTTTCATATCCCATACACAAACGTTCATAGTGGCTTTATTTGTAATAGCTGCACACTGGAAACACCATAGCTCTACCAACATTGGAATACTATTCAGAAGTAAAAAAAAAGATAAACTACTGATACGTACAGTGGGGCAAAAAGAAAATAAGCATGCTCAGTGAAAGAACCAAGACAAAGTAGTACAATATTTTATGATTGCATTTTCTTAAAATTCTACAGAAAAACTTAAGTATACTGACAGAAACATTAACAGTGGTCAACTGGAAACAGGAGGGTAAAGAAGAAGAGGGCCTGAGGGATTACAGAGATGAATAGGGATACTTTTCAGGATGATGCGTATGTTCTCTCTTTTGACTGTGATAATATTTTCACAGTAATTTACATATGTCAAAACTTATCAAATTTTACACTTCACATATGTGAAGTTGATTGTATGTCAACTTTTCTGAGACAAAGTTGTTTAGAAAAATAAGAAAATGAATTAAATAACCTGGTACTTGTTTTTGCCAACAAGAACACTGTCCCAAAGGCAGTGTTTGTCAATTGCTTTTGCTGAAAAAAATTACTCCAAAGTTTCATTGCTGGCTTTGAAGGTAAATCACCAAAAACCATTTGTTTATACACTTACTTTCAGATTCAGCCAACTAAATAAGAAAAAGGAAAAGTCAAGGTTGATATCATTCAAACATCAGTCCCTGTCCTGAGATATGAAACACAGTCTCATTCAAAAGAGGAGCTTCCAGCATTTCACTACCATTAAAATAATTTTTTCTTTTTATGTTTTGAAATTTAAAGGAAAAGATTTCTTAGGACTATAATGGTAAAATATTTCATGAGAAAGTGCAATTTGTTTGAGACAACTATCTCAGAGAAATATCTGTTATTTAGAGACCCTGTCAGTGGCAGCATGGAAACATGAACAAAAGTGAAGTTTAAATGAAAATTTTCTTCTCACCTACCATTTTCAACTAAGTGACTTTAAGAATTAGTGTATTCAAACAATTTGCAGAAGTTATGATTGACTGACAGAAAAGTAAGTAAATTTGCATTATTGTTTCCCTTTGTAAATCCTTGGCACATTTTTCTCTAGGAAAAAAAAAATTTAACTTGCTCACATACAATTCAAATATGTAAGTTGAATTTATAGACTTTGTAAAGCCTTCAGAAATATATATGAGATGTCATAATGTAAATACGTGGAAATGTAATGGAATCCGAATATGATAAGTATCAGAAGTGACATCAGGTATATTATCAACCTCATACTGAAAAAAAAAAAAGCACTAATTGTGTTGTGTATGTGGTGTGTGTGTGTGAGTGTGTCTTCATCCCTCCAAAAAAGTGATTGTGTTAGCATCATTCAGTAGAGATCCATGCCTCCTTTCAAATATTGGCTCAAAAGAGAAAATAAGCTAATTGACACCAATATGACTCACCTCATATTGGTGTCAATTAGTTTATTGGATTCTATCTTGTAATACTTTGTAATATCTTGTGAGGAAAAATATATGTTTTTGAGCATTAAATAATGCCCATAGTGTGTTGAGCTGAGAAAGATTATGTAGTAACATGCATGTTGCCTTAGAGATGAGAAAGAATGAAAGGAAGATGAGTAAACTTTAATAATCATTTTTCTCTGCCTCTCAATTTAATCTGATATGTATGTCATATGTGTCCTTAAAACCTCTAGGAGAGTTCTACATTTCAGACAAACCACGAAACTAATCAGTGCTCCTTCCCCATATGGATGACGGCATACCTTTGGGATTAAAAGAATGAATTGGAAAAAAGTCAGATGGAGCTCTTCTACCAAATTACAGTAAATAAATAATGAAAAGAAACTGCTCCTATACAGGTGTTTCAAGAGGGAAATTTTTATTTTTTATAGCATTACATGCTTTGAGAAACTGGTTGTAAATGGAAAACATTTAAGTTTTTCACTATAAAAATTAAATTTTGATGCCTCAGAAATTTAATATAACGAAGCTTTTGACACAAACTCGTCATCAAAAAACCCATGAACTCTGGTGAGGAGGCAAACACGACATCAAAGAAAATAAAATAATTTATCTGAAAGCTCAGTGAAAGAAGAGAAGGCTGGTATAAATTTTGTCAACAGTAAACGTAAAGAAGCAGAACACTTGATCATAGCAAAATGTGATTTAATTGATAATTAATAGGTCTTCTTTAAAAGAAAAAAAAATTCAGTAACACAACCAGATATACATCAAATTTATTTAGCAAATTTAGCTTCAGAATAGTATGAATTTAAGTCCAGACAGAGGAAGAAATAGCTTTGTCTGTGTATGATAAATTTGGGATATATAAATTTGTTCAAAAAATATTATTTAGACAATGACCATATATCTGGAACTGTGTTAGTCACTGGCTATCACAGTGAGAAAGACACAGAACATAAACTCTAAAAACATATTCTCAGGCAAAGCACTAAGTAGGAGTAAATATTGTTTCCTATGGATGCACAGGAATGGGCCTGTGGCGTAAGACAGCTAAAAGAATTTCATCAAACTTCTAAGAGGAGGTGGTGTTTCAAATGAAAATCAATGATGAATAGTTGTTATATAGATTAAATTGGGGAATCTGGTACAAAGCATATAAAGGAAGTACTTACAATAATACCTGGCACGGAACACAGAGTCAGCAAATGGACTGTATTAGCACACAGGAAAAGTTGGGGCATGATAAAAGATGTGAAAGATTATGACTTCTGTTTCAGGCACATTAAGATAGATATGCATGTGATTTGTGCAAGGAGGTATGTTTGGAAGTAGGTTCAATATATAAGTTGATATGTTTGGTAGTCAATCAATACATAACTCAGATACATTACTGAAAGCAGATTTAATAATCATTAACTGAAAGACATTATATGAAATAGTAGGAACGGTGGGAAAAACAGGAGAGAGTGTACAGTAAGAAGTAAAGAGGAGCTCAGATGTCTAAGGAATCAACATAGGCAAAGGGGGAAGATAAAAATCTGAGGGTCATTTTTTTTATGTAAACTTAATGAATATAAATTCATATAAATTTTAGATCATAATCCTATAAATAAATAAGTAAATTGCATACTGATAGAGAAACATAGAAGGAAAACGTGAGAAAAAGGAACTTATGTGTGGTTTTCTGTGTAAACTTTAAGATTGTTCAAAGGAGAAAAATATCCTTCTCCAAAAACCAAAGAAACAAGGAAAAAACATAATCATAAAGCTTGAGCCAAAACTCCAGCTTCTGCTTAAGGCTCTGTAGAATATATTATGTATTAGCCTTTTGACAACTACAAAACCTTTGACAAGATTTTATTAAGTATAACCATAACATTAATAGGGTAATTTGTTTTAGCTTGTGAGTAGGGAAGAAATTTGGGGACCTAAAGACATTTTTGTTACCCAAGAAATCATATCATATCAGCAGATACACCTAATCATTACCTATGGTGTGATTTTAAAGTTAGTGTAAAATTCAGTGAAGAAAGATTTGATTCTTAGATTTTAAACACATAAAATAATCTGTAAAATAACCTTTCTGAATTATTGGAAATTCAGAAAGGACAAAAGTCTTCAGTGATGAATAATCAGTCATATGACAACAACATTCATACTTCTGGGACTGACAGATGACTCTCAGCTGCAGATTGTAATTTTTGTATAGTTAGTTCTCACCTATATGTTGAGTATAATTAGGAATCTGACCATCATCATCCTCACCTTTACGGATTCAAATCTTAAAACACCCATGTACTTTTTTTCTACAAAATTTCTCCTTCTTAGAGGTCCCCTTCACATCTGCATGTATTCCTAGGTACTAGTATAGCATAGCTACAGGAGACAAGGTCATTACTTACAATGCTTGAGTCATCCAAGGTTTTTTACTGACCTCTTTGCAGTAACAGAATTTTTTCTCCTTCCTCCTATGTCTATGACTGCTATGTGGCCATATGCAAACCCCTGCATTATGTGACCATCATGAGCAATAGAGTCTGCAGGAGACTTGATTTTTGCTGTTGGTGGGTTGGTTTGTTGATCATAATTTCCCCACTTAGTAAAAGGGCTAAATCTTGAATTCTGTGCCGCAAATGCCATTAATCGTTTCCTTTGTGATGCTTCACCACTCCTGAAAATCGCTTGTTCAGACACATGGTTCATGGAACAAGCAGTTATAATCTGTACTGTGCTGACCCTCATCTTGACCCATATATGTGTAGTTATGTCCTACATATATATTATCAAGACAATTTTAGGATTTCCATCTGCCAGCAAGGAAAAAGGCCTTTTCAACCTGTTCTTCCCACATGATTGTGATTTCCGTCACCTATGGCACATGCATGTTCATCTGTATGAATCTTACAGCAAAGGAAGAAGTGACCATCAATAAAGCGGTTTCACTGCTAATTTCTTCTATTTCACCAATGTTAAATCCATTTGATCATACTCTGTGAAATAAGCAAGTGAAGAAGATCTTCAATGATCCACTCAAAAGAGTTGTATTATTTTTAAAGAAGTAAAAAGAAAGTAGCACACAATAAATAATGTTAAAATAAAGATGAATGGCTGATAAACCTTTCCTTGATGCTTATTATTTTGTTTATATTTCAATAATATGTATTTCAGTTATGTTATCTTCCCTGGCTCCTCCTTACATTTATGTCCATTCCACCTTGATCTTAGGTCCCCATTTTCTTGTTGGATGCCAGCCAGGAGTCATTCTCAGCTCCTACAGTCTGCCCACAGTCCTTGCCACATTGCCCCTTTCAGCTTCAAGAAAGAAATGAAGAGTCTTCATGTTGACTCTTTCTTACACTTCATATTTCTTTCACCAGGAAAAGCTCTGAAACTTTTAAGGGTTCATCAGTAGAGTCAAAATGTATGAAATGATAGCACTAACTGTTGTAAGTCTTTTATGGCATGTATGAAGTGATAAGTTAATCAAGTAGATTAAAAACCATGAAGCAAAAATTAAAATAACAAAGCATTGTTATAGCAAGTAAGGAAACAAAAAGAAGATAAATGGAATCATAAGAAGATAAATGGAATCATTCAATTAGCACAAAAGGCAGAAAAAGTGAGACAATAGTAAAACAAAAGGGATGAATGGAATTGTGGAGAGAACTTCTGGGAAGATGGAGGATTAAAGAGTTACAGGGCAGGCTTCTTCACCACAAAATCAGCTAGAGAACAGGCAGAAAACATCAGAACAACTTTTCTAGGGCTCTGGAAACAAAGCTGGGCAGTACCCAGGAAAGAGGGATGAAGAGAAGTAGAAACTGCAGTGAGGATCTGTAATAACTTGGGTTGCTGCTATGCAGGTGCCAAACCCCCATTCACAGGGGAGATAGCTTTGGGTCATCGAGTCTCCGGTATGACAGTATTGACTGAGAGCCATGGGGATGAGGGAGCTGCTTCCCCAAGAATGGGAAGAGGAAGGGACACAAGCTAATGCTCATTAAGCTTTTGGCTGATGAATTTGGACTGTGGGGTCCACCAATCCTGGCTGGGCACTACAGTGCCATTATTTAAACCCAGGAGGTAGCATAAACTATAAATAACATGCATTCTCAAACACCCTCCTTACTGACCAGAACAGGCTGCTAATGACACTGAGGGGAGCGGTGATTTCTTCCTTCCTGGAAAAATGGAGGTTGTGGTAGAGTGATGAACTTGGCTTTTAATCAGTAAGTAGGAGCACGACTCTGAATGGCTGCAAGGAGGGAAACTCTCCCAAACAGAACATTGTTTTGGCACCTCCAGCCTGTTGTTGGTTGAATGAACACAAACCCCACCCCAGGGTTAAGCAGAAAATTTTACAACAATTGTCATCAGCTAACAGGCCAGAAAAGTGAACTCTGGGGAAAAATAACAGACATTTAGACATCTTTATTGCCTTGCTTCCCAAGGTTATTGGGAACTGGTCACTGGCCTTATGTTGATCAGTTAAACAAGGGCAATTTTAAGGACTAGAATAAGTTGAACCAAGAATCAAAGAAGAACCATAACACAAATCAGTCAACAATAATATCCTAAACAACAGAAAGAAACTGACCACCAGTAAACTCACCAGAATATTCAGATGCCTAGACATCAGCAAAAAAATTGCAAAACTTACTAAGAATCAGGAAGATATTGCTGAGTCACTGGAAAAAATTAAAATCTCAGACAATACACAGCTCAGTGATGTTCAAAGAAATCTAAATCCATTCAAGGGGTTGAAGGAAATTATGGTTAAAGAGATAAACATGATTAAGAAGACACTGGATAAGCACAAAGAAGAAGAAGAAAACTTGAACAGAAAAGTAACAGAGCTTGTGGAAATTAAAGATACAATGAATGCAATTTAAAAAAAATATTGGAAGCATACAACATATTTGAAATAGCAGAAGAAAGAATTAGCAACTTAAAGGGCAGAACATCTGAACTTGAAAAGAGAGAAAAGTAGGTAGAGAAAAGAATAGAAAAAATCGAGCAAAGGCTGAAGGACTTGAATGACACAATGAAACACACCAACATATATGTCATGGGAGTTCTAGTAGAAGAGAAAGGAAATGGGGCAGAAAGACTATTTGAGGAAAGAATAACCAAGTATTTTCCAACTCTTATGAATGACATGAAAATCCACATCCAAGAAGCACTAAATACACCAAAAAGAATAATTCAGAACAGAATTACTCTGAGAGCTTATCAAAATGTCAAATGAAAAGATAAAGAGAAAATTCTGAAAACAGCAAGAAAAAAATAATCCATAATATACATGGAAAGTTTAATAAGACTTATTCCAGATTTGTAATCAGATACCATGGAAGCAAGAAGACAGTTGTATGATATATCTAAGACATTGAAAAAGAAAAATTGTCAGTCAATAATTCTTTACTCAGCAAAATTATTCTTCAAATAAAGGGAGAGTTTAAAATATGCACAGAAGAACAGAAACTAAGACAGGGTCAATTCTGCAAGAATTATTAAAGGTAATACTGCAGCCTGAAAGAAAATATAGGAGAGAGGCTTAGAGGAGAATGTAGAAAAAAAGATCATCAGAAAGGATAACCAAAAGTGTAAAAAGACAGACAAAAATGAGAAATGATATATGAAAGCTAAAATAAAAATGGTTGAAGTAAGTAATGCCTTTACAGTAATATCATTGAATGTTAATGATTTAAATGCCCCAATCAAAGACCTGAGCCAACAGAGTGGATACAAAAAATATGAGCCATCCATATACAATATACAAGAGAATCACCTTAGATCGAAGGATACAAAACGGCTGAATGTGAAAGGTTGGGAAGATAATCCAGGCAAACCATAACCAAAAAAGCAGGGATATCTATAATAGCATTGTCAAAACAGATTTTAAATGCAAAAATTTTGTAACATTTACAGAAAGCCATTATATATTAATAAAAGGGGAAATCCACCAGGAAGAAATAACAATCAGAAATATCTATGCATGAAACCAGGGTGTTCCAAATGCATGAAGCAAACTCTGGCAAAACTGAGAGAAGAAGTAGACATCTCTACAAAAATAGTTGGACAATTCAAGATGTCACTCACATCAATAGATAGAACAACCAGACAGAATATCAACAAGGAAACATAGAACTTGAACGATATGACTATCTAAATGAGCTATACCTAACAGACACTTACAGAACATTGCATCCCAAATCAGCAGTATATACATTACATTTTTCTCACATGCTCATGAATCTTTCTTCAGAATATACCACATTTTGGGTCATGAAACAGGTTTCAAAAATTTAAAAACATTGAAATTATACAAAGTACCTTCTCTGATATAATGCAATGAACCTGGAAATCAATACTAGGTGGAAAATGGGGAAATTTGCAGATATATGGAGGTTAAACAACACACTCTTAAGCAATCAGTGGGTCAAAGAAGAAATTGCAAAGAAATTAGTAAATATCTTGAGAGGAATGAAAATGAGAACACAATCTATTAAAACTTATGGGATACTGCAAAGTCAGTTCTGAGAACAAAATTCATAGCCCTACATATCTATATTAAAAAGGAAGATCTAACTGAAAAACCTGGAGGAACTAGAAAAAGAAGAGCAAATTAATAACAAATCAAGCTGATGCAAAGTTATAACAAATATTAGAGTAGAAATAAATAAAAGAAAACAACAACAAAAAAATAGAGATGCAACCAAACAAAAAGCTGGTTCTTTGAGAAGTACAATAAAATAAAAAAAACCTTAGCTAGACCAGAAAAAAAAAAGAAAGAAGATGCACATAAATAAAGTCAGGAATGATAGGTGTGTCATTACTACTGACCCCACAGAAATAAGAAGGATCATAAAAAGATGTTATGAAAAACCGCTTGTCAACAAATTATACAACCTAGATGAAAAGGATAAATTCTGAGAAACTCAAGAACAGCCTACACTGACTGTAGAAGAAGTACAAGGCAGACCACAACAAACCAATCCAAAGTAAATAGACTGAAGCAGACATAAAAAAATCTCCCAGAAAAGAGAAGCCCAGATCCAGATGGCTTTCACAGGTGAATTCTACCAATCATATAACAATATTGCTCAAACTCTTCGAAAAAATTGAAAAGGAGGGAAAACTACTTAACTCATTATAGGAAGCCAACATCCTCCCACTACCAAGGCCAAATAACGATTGATTATAGACTAATTTCTTTCATGATTATAGATACAAAAATTCTAAGCAAATACTTGCAAAGTGAATCAAACAGCATATTCAAAGAATAATAACCAAGTTCAAGTAGGTATTATTCCGAGTATGCAAGGATGGTTCAACACAGGAAAATCAAATAATGTAATATACCACATTAAGAAATTGATGGAGAAAATCTACATGATCTTCTTAAATGACACAGAAAAGGCAGTTGAAAAAATCCAGCATCCTTTCTTGATAAAAATGCTTCAAAAGATAGGAATAGAAGGAAATGTCCTCAACATGATAAAAGGCATATATGAAAAACCAACAGCCAGCATAGTACTCAACGGGAAAAGGTGAAAGCTTTCTCTCTAAGATCAGGAAGAACACAAGGATGTCCACTCTCACCACTCCTATTTAATATTGTGCTAGAAGTTCTAACTAGTGCAATTAAGCAAGAAAATGAAATACAAGTCATCCAAATTGGAAAAGAAGTAAAACTCTCACTCTTCCTTGATGACATAATCCTATATCTTGAAAATTCTGAAATATCCAGGAAAAAGCTATTAGAGTTAATAAACAAGTTCAGCAAAGTGGTAGGATAGAAAATCAACATGAAAAAATAAATAGTGTTTCTATACACTAATAGTGAACCATCTGAGAAAGAAATCAAGAAAAAATTCCATTTACAATAGCAACTAAAAGAAACAAATATCTAAGAA
>JAQZBX010110191.1:0-10395 GCA_029593785.1 Cabassous unicinctus
GCTCCAACTGATTGGATGAGGAGTTACCCCTCATTGCTGAAGGCACTCTCCTTTGTTGATTGTAGATGTAACTGGCCATAGATGCAATCAACTAACTAAAGATTTTAATCCAGTAAGAATCAGGCCAGTGCTCACAAGCACTGGACAACATAACCTGGCCAAGTTGACATGTGAAATTAGCCATCACACTAATTGAGTAATAGATCTCCCCAATCCTCACATCCCACTCATGCCCTAGGCCACTGGAACCTGGCTTCCACCCTTTCCATGTCACAATGAAAGGGCTCTAACATGGGTAACTCTTGACCTCCTAACAGCCTGGTCCAACTTTCTCTTTAGCCTTCTTTCTTGATCCCTCTGCAGAACTCAATGCTGTGAACCTCTCCTTCCTGGAAACTCTCTCTTCCCTTTGCTTCTGTCAGACCAGAGTCTCCTGGTCATCCTCCTGCCCCCCAGATTTTAAAATTCTCAATCTCCTTGGAGGGTTCCTCTTCCTCTACCTATCCCTATAATGTTAACCCTCTATAACAGTCTATCTTGGCCCTCTTTTTCTCTCTACAACTAGCTTACAACCTATAGATGCCAGGCAAGTAATATGAATGAGTAATGTGAGCACTGTGGCTATGTGACAATGTAGTACATGCAGAGAATTCACAAAGAAATTTGCTCTCTCTTTTTTTCTTGAAACACCAACCCTCTCTTCTCTCTTTCATTTTCTACTTTGGATAGAGTCATGGGTACAAAAAAAAGGTTTGATTAGCCTATTTACTATTAACAAAAACAGAGCAAATGTTATCAAAGACAACTGATACTATGCCTCAGTGTTGGCGATACAGAAAGAAATGGGCCAACAATTTTCAACATTAGATTAGTACATTGTGCAATGAATCTTGGAGAGACCTCTGCCCTATATTCTCCCTGGTAATCTAATTCAACACCAGCGATTTCAACTACTACCCCCAGGCTGTTATCTCCTGACTTTCTCTCTCCAATCAAGACCTCTATCCTGAACCCCAGGCCCAAATCCTTACTGGACATCTCTAGCAGGTGTTCCTTATGCCAATGCTTATCAAACAATTATATGCATGTGAATCATCTGGGGGTCTTGATAAAATGAAGATTCTGATTTAGTAGGTCTGGGATACCGCCCAAGAGTGTGCAGTTCTAACAAGTTCCCAGCTGATGCCAATGCTGCTGACCCATAAACCATACTTTGACATGCAACCCCTATCTGAATACAAGGTCCTTCCTGCAAATTTGCTCTTCCCCCTGAATACCTCATCTCTGTGAATGCCACATCATCCACCCAGTTACCCAAGCAAAAGTTCAGGGCATACATTAGGATGTAGAAAGAATGAGAGAAATTAGAGGAGGACTCCTGAGCCCTGTCCCATCCACCTCCTTAACATATATTCATTCCTGCATCAGTGTCCTTACTGTCATAACTTTGGTTTAAGCCCTCATTTTCACTTGTGTCCCTCCTCTAGTACCCACCCCTCCAGTGCATCCTCAATGCTCCTACCAGCATGATACTTCTAAATAAAAGTAAATGTGATCTCATGTAAAGCATGGGCTCTAGAGCCAGGCTGCCTGGGTTTAAATCAAGTTCTGCCTCTTATTAACTGTGTGACTTTGGGCAAGTCACTTAGCCTCTCTGTGAATCTGTCTCCTCATCTATAAAAAGAAGATGATAGAACTTAACTCATAATGAGGAATAAATGAGGCAACATATGGAAAGTATTTTTTAAAAAGTGCTTAGTATATAGCACTCAATAAATAAACATGCTAGCTGTGATTTTGGCCATGTCGTTCCTAGCTTCAGTATAGTTGGAGTATTGAGGGTAAGGAGGAAGTAGAATGAGATAACGCTGGAAAGTCAGGCTGAGGCCAGATAATGGAAGGTTAGTCTTAGGTTGGGTTCCCTAGGAAACAGACTCTGCAATGGAGGTTAGCATTTAAGAAGTTTTATTGGGGCATGGTCTTGGGATCCACACCTGAAAGGTAAGGCAAGGAAGCAGAATTGGGCAGAGGGATAAGCTGGGCTGTGGTGCACTCACAACACGGCCTCAGCCCATCCCATGGGAGCTCTGAAACTGGGATGGCCCCTCAGAGTTGTCTCCAGTTAGGGCAAGGGGGACAGGCTTTTATACCCCTGTGCTGACCATTCATTACATGCAGGTTACCCCAAGAAAGAGGTGTGACTTTGGGCTAGGAAGCTCTCTTTGGTCCAGTGCAAACTCAGGAGGAGGATTCAGTTGTAAGTTGGCAGTTAATTCTAGCAGCTAAGGAGCTGAGAGCATGAATGCTTCTGTCCTGAAATGGGGGTGGGGGTGGGGTGAAATCTGGGTAGCATGCCACAGCATCCACCACAATTAGTTAAACCTTGTTAAGGACTTTTGACTTGATTTTATTGATAATTGGGGAATCTTCAAAGGGTTTTCCCTGAATGGGGCATGCTGTTTTGCCCCTCTGTGCCTTTGCTCAGAGTGATTCCTCTAGCTCAGTGTTTCTTACCTGTATTAGAATCACCTGAGATATCTGTTCAGTTGTTGCAAAGGAAGATAACTTAGTGAACAGGAGAGCTCCAGAGCCAAACTGATGGTACTTGAGTTCTGACATTGCCACTTACTAGCTGTGTGGCAGTGGGCAAGGTCATTAACATCTCTGTGCCTAAGTTTCCTCAGCTATGAAATGAGGATAATGTAAACCCCTGCCTCATAGTGTTTTGTGAAGCATACATGAGTTAATCGATACCAAAGGTTTAGAACAGTGCCTGGCATTAAATAAGTGCACCATGTTATAATAGCTATTGCTAAAAAGGCAGATTGTCCTGCTTTACTTTACACCTACTGGATCAGAATCTTTAGGGGCTGATCCTAGAAATAAACATTTTTATAAGTACCCTTTTCCCTCCAGATTATTCTGATGTTCGCTAAAGTCTAAGAACCCCTGGTTTCCCTAGAAAGCTCATTCCATTCCTTAACCACCTGGTGAACAATTTTTTAAGACTCAGCTCAAATATGACCTCTTGTAGGAAAACCTCCCATCCCTCCTTTGACCACCTCTCCCTTACCATGTACAGCCCTAGACCACAGCATCTATAACCTTTCGACTGTCTCCCCTTTATAGACTGAGAGCTCCTTCCTTGAAGGGCAGAGACTTTGCATCCCTAGCGCCCAATCCAGAGCCTAGCATGGAGCAGGAGCTCAATAAAGGTTTGTCAAATGAATCTAGATGAGCAGACCCCTTTGGGGTCTCTTTAAAACCTCAGCACGAAGTGCTACCTACTCTAGTCTGTGAAACTGAAAATGTGGAATCCATCTATCTCTATTACTCAAAACATAGTTGGTCCCTTTGGGATTTAGCTTTTTATTCTTTAAAGTTCTTAATGTGTTATTGTTTTTTGCAATAATAAAAGTAATTTATGTTCACTGTATAAAGAAGCAAACGAAAAACACCCATACTCTCACAATCCAGGGATAATTGCTATTAACTTTTTGGTGTATTTCCTTCAGATTTTTTCTCTGTGCAAGTGAATTTAGTAGAATGGTTGACCATAACCAATTTGGTTCAAGTCCATGAAAATTTATTGAGCACTTACTATATGCCAGGCACTATTCTAAGGGTAGGGAATATGGGAATAAGGAAATTAGACAAAATCTCTGTTCTTGCACAACTTATATTCAAGTTGGAGGAGATCAGCAATTTTTAAAAATTAGTAAATAATATTGTATATTAGGAAACAGGAAATGCAGTGGAAAAATAAAGCTGAGAAGGGAAATGGGGAGTGTGTGTGTGTGTGTGTGCAAATTTGAAAGAGGTAAGAGAATGATCCATGAGGATATCTGAGGAAGAGCATTACCAGGCCAAGTCGTAAACATGCCTGGTTGTTGGAGGGACAGCAAGGAGGCCACTGTGGCTAGAGTAGAGAGACTCGGGGAAGAATGGCAAGTGATGTCCTAATATCCTAAAGGGAAGGGTTGGATGGGGTGAAGGCGACTGTAAGGACTTTGGCTGTTACTCTCAGTTAGATGAGGAGCATCTTTGGACACTTAGGTGGTTTCTATTTTCTTGCTATTACATGTCATAGTTGTGATTTTTCTATAATAATCTCTGTTCACGTCTCTGAATAATTCCCTAGGAAAAATTTCTAGAAGTTAAATTCCTTGTTCACAAGCGATGAATAATTCAAGGCTCTTGTTGCATAATACTAAAGAGCTTTCTAGAAAGTCTGTACCCAATTACAATATAATTTAATTCAGCAAATACATGTCGAGTGCCTACTATGTGCCAGACACCGTCCAGGGGCTTGAAACACATCAGTGAACAAAACAAAGATCCCTTGCATTCCAGCAATTTCACTCTTGCCAACATTGTTTCGGAGTGCTTGTCTTATTATACACTTGCCAATACCAAGTATCACCGTTCTTAAAAACTTTGAGAAACAAAAGAGAAAAAGAAAGTGCCAGTAATTTGAATGATGAAAAATGGTACCTCATTATTATGCTCCTTTGGATTTGAATACTAGTGAGGTTGCATTATTTTCCACAATTTTCTAGCTAATCAACCCATTGTCCTATTTTTCCGCAAAAGCTCTTTAAAACCTTTGAAAATAATTTAAAGGAGGGAAGAAGTTTGGGAACATTGAAAAGTCTTAACATATATCTTCGGAAATGAGCAGGCCTCAGGTCAAGTATATAGGCTTTAGGAATTGATTGGAAGCCCACGAGCACACATAAGAAAGCTCTCTTGTTCTGACAGAAGGCTTTTTAGTCAGGAGCACCCTTGCTTAGTTCCAAATAACTTGAGAAGTGTTCCCCTGGATGAGGTCTTTCCACCACGTATTGTTTCTTTTTTTTTTCCCCCTTCATTTTTAAAGAAGTTTTAGATTACATAAAAGTTACATTGAAATATAGGGGATTCCCATATCCCCCACTCCCTCCCCTCTCACATTTTCCCCTATTAATAACATCTTTCATTAGTGTGGTAAAAGGTTGACATTAACTTTAGGAAAAAAAGGTACTGGACCCGGGACCTCATACATGCAAAGCAGGTGCTCAACCACCAAGCTACACCTGTCCCACCATGTATTGTTTCTGACGTGAGCCAGAATGGTGTGATGCTTTCCTTCAACAAGCTCAAGGTCCCAATGTTACCCAACAGCCCACTTTATTTAACATCAAATCTGATTTGAAAGCATTTTTATTTTCAAACTGCATCTCTTCTGATGTTTTATAGTGTACAAATTGCCTACACTCCTTGTGAAGCAGGACTCCTTTAATCCAGGGGTTCTTAACAAGGGGTCAATGAGCTTGAATTTAAATTAAAAAAAAACATTATTCTTGTGGGGACGTGTTGGTGCGGGTGTGATATATTTATTAAATAATACACAGTATAGTGTGGACTTAGTAAGGGGCCCATGGTTTTCACCTGACTGGCAAAGGGGTCCGTGGAACAAAAAAGGTTAAGAACCCCTGCTTTAATCTATGACCTCTCCAAAGGGGCACAGAGGTGTAGTGGAAAGGACACTGGACTGTGCTAAATGAAAATTATAAATCACCCCCAGTCCTTCACAAAAACGTTTCTCCCACTGTTAATAGTGGGGCTATAATTTGCCTTCTGTATCTTTCCATAGTTTGGATTTTCCAACCTTAAACATAGGTAACTTTTTAAAACTGTCAAAGGAGTTATCTGGGTGTGGAGCAAAGGGCCAGATTTCATTTTTTACTTTGTATCTCTCTGCATTAGGAAAAAGCTAATAAATCATATGTTATTTAAAGATTTTCCCAGTTTTGTAAAGCAAAATCTGTGGGGGGTGTGTGTGTGTGTTGCATATGTTTTTAAGAAAATATAAACCAAACTATTCACAGTGGTTACCTCAGGGAGCTGGACTGGGAAGAGGGAGAAATGAGTTCCATTTTTTACTTTATACACTTATGCATTGTTTAAGTTTGTTATAAGGAATATGTATTACTCTTCTATATTTCTCAGAAAAGAAAAAATAAATCATTTCCCCCCCTGAAGCTGTGACATATGCCTATTGTGGAAAACGTAGAAAAGTACAAAGAAGAAACTAACAATCACAGCCGTTAACATTTTTGTATGTTTCAAGCTTCTTTTTATACATTTTTTTACATGGTGAGTTCATATCACGAATAGTTTCGTATCCTGTTATTTCTCTTAGGATGAAAACATAGGCATTTTTCCGTGTCATGATGATTTCTGTATGGCTGCATCAAATGCCATTTTATTATTTTATCACAATTCAAGTGACTTAATTACCTCTTTAGTAAAGTTGAACATTTGAGTGGTTTCCAGTTTTTCCATATTATAAATGATTCTCTGATGAATAACGAAATCTTTGTCTGCATTTCTAAGTATTTTCTCAGGATGAATTCCTAGAAGTGGAATTACTGTGTCAAAGAAATGATTTCTGGAGGTGGGATTAATGGATGGAGAATGTCTCACCATTCTCTTGCCAGCTTTGTATGCTATACTTTTTTCCTTTCATCTTTCTTTCTCTGATAAGTGAAAATGGTATCTTGATTTTCTTTCCTTTTATTACTAGTGAGACTGAACATTTTTTCATATGCTTATTCCCCATTGATATCATCTGTGACCTACATGTTCCTATTTTTCCCATTTAGTGACTAGAATCTTACAGATTTTGTTTCCAATTAAAATAAGCTCTTAAAGACTATTACCCATTGTCTGTCATATTAATTGGAAATAAACATATTTGTGACAAGTTTCTTGATTTTTAAAAATGTCTTGGCCATACACTTTTTAAAATATATACTTTTCATTTTATTTTTAAAGATACTTAGATTATGTAAATGTTACATTAAAAATATAGGGGATTCCCATATGCCCCGCTCCCTACCCCTCCCACATTTTCCCACAATAACAACATCCTTCGTTAGTGTGGTACATTTGTTCCAAATGATGAACACATTTTGGAGCATTGCCACTAAGTGTGGATTATAGTTTACATTATAGTTTATACTCTCTCCCACACAATTTTGTAAGTTATGACCAGATATATAATGGCCTGTATCTGTCATTGCAATGTCATTCAGGACAATTCCCAAGTCCCAAAAATGCCCCCATATTACACCTGTTTTTCCCTCTCCTCAGAACCTCCGGTGGCCACAGCCTCCACATCAACAATAAAAGTTCTTCCATTGCTAGAATCACAATAAGTCTATAGCAGAATAACTCTAAGTCTACTTTAGTCCATCATTCATTCCCCAATCCTGAGGATTCTGGGTTGGTGATGCCCACTCCACCTGTAAGTGAGAGGGGGCTTAGATCCCATGGGGCAAATGGATGCGTCTAACTTGCTTGCAGTTGCAGACTCTCTCTGTTCTTCGGGATGGTCGTTGCCCATCATCGGCTCCTTGTTAGTTGTCCTGGGTGAGTCCAATGAACAGGAGAGTAGGTGTTGCAACTCTGTTGAGATTCAGGGCCCAACTGGTACATGGACAGCCCAAAGATTTAAGTCTCCTGGCCATACACCTATCAACTCTAGTACTAACAATAGGTTCAAATAGAAGGGGCAGAATAGCCATGTGGCCATACACGTTTTTAAGAAAAGATCAATGGATTCTAACTACCGCCAAGTGAGGTGCCCTCAGTTTGAGCCTCGGTTTCCCCATGATTAAATTTAAGAGGTTTGACAAAAGATCTGGAAGGGCATTTCAGCTAATTTTAATTTAGCTCTTTGAGAAAAAAAAAAAGTGTGGGCCCAATTTAAAGATATATATTTTTTGCTCATATGCCTTTAAAAATGGTTTAAGACCATGAGGGGGAGAGCAAGGATAGCAGCAGTTTGTGCCAGAAATGTTTGGCCCAGTCAGGTTATAGAATTCTGATTTAGGAAGCCAATTCTCTCAAGTCTCCTGCGTGTTAGGCGGGGGAGTCAATTACGTGCAAGCGAACAGAACCCTTGATGGAAAAGTACTGCTCTGGGCTGCAGATGTGTGCATGGCTTGGTTTTAATTATTTTTTCCCTCTCTCTCTATCCTTTCTTCCGCTCTCCTCCCCCTCCCCCTCCCCACGCCACAATAAAGGGGAGGGCCAGATTAGGACTCTAGATGATAGAGTCAACCCTTCCTCTGTAGACTTCTGTGCAGCCTGTTAGCACGTCAAAGACTGGATGAAATACCTAGGAAGGGAAAGGGACGAAAACTAGGATCCTTCCAACTCCTGCCTTCGTCTGGGCTCCAGCTCAGAGTTATTGTGACTGCCAAGGGCAGCTCCACGGGCTGCAAATAGTAAAACATGGCCATTATTCTGAAATGCGCATCCAGAGAACAGTGGTTGCTGATGCCTTGAGCAAATCAGCGTTTGCAAAAGGATTTAGTTTTCTAAGAACAGACCCAAAGTCAATCGGGCAATCCGATCCTTTTCCCCAGATATTGGGAGAGTTGTTAGACCGACTTTAACGGAGGGTCGTCAAGGAGAACGAAAGGGGGTTCCCAAGGTGGAAATTGGTAGGCCGGGTCTCTAAGGTGGAAAAAGGAGCCCGGGGAATGAGTTTCTTGTCTCCTAGGGAGAGCTTCGCGGCCCACCGGGGGATGATGAGGGGACTTCGGAATGGGAAGGACAGCAGCTCCAAGCAAGAGAAATGGAGTCGGTGTTTGGCTCGCTTCGGGTGGGGGAGGGGGCCTCAGAGCGCTGCAAAGCCCAGGCTCTCGGAGCCGGGGGTCTGCGAGGAGCAATGAGGGGCCTGCCGAGGAGGGCTGCGCGCTACGTCGCGGTTAGGTAGAAGGCGGCCGAGGCGGGCGTGAGGCCGGCGCAAGGGCCTCGCAGGTAGAAGTGAGGGATGGGCTGCTCCCCGCGAAGGGGGAGGCAGGATCCGGCCCCAGGAGGGGGCGGGGCAGGATCCGGCCCCAGGAGGGGGCGGGGCAGGATCCGGCCCCAGGAGGGGGCGGGGCAGGATCCGGCCCCAGGAGGGGGCGGGGCAGGATCCGGCCCCAGGAGGGGGCGGGGCAGGATCCACAGAGGCTACCTCTGGGCCGGAGCCAGGCTCCGCCAGGCCTGACTGAGCAGGGCGGGGCGCGGAGACAGCCCCAGGGAGGCGGGGCTTGGAGGCTCCGCCCCCCGCCCGGCCCCGCCTCCTCCCCTGGCTGCTCGTCTTTCGCCGCCCAGTCCCGCGCGCCACTCGCTAGCTGAGAGGGCGGAGGAAGCGGCTCGTTCCGGAGCCCTGACTAGGCCGGCCCAACCTTTGCTCCAGAGATCATGGCTGTTGAGGATGTGGCGGCGCCGGGCGCCGACCCGAGCGAGCTGGAGAGCGGCGGGCTGCTGCACGAGATCTTCACGTCACCGCTCAACCTGCTGCTGCTCGGCCTCTGCATCTTCCTGCTCTACAAGATTGTGCGCGGGGACCAGCCGGCGGCCAGCAGCGACGACGACGAGCCGCCCCCGCTGCCCCGCCTCAAGCGGCGCGACTTCACCCCTGCCGAGCTGCGGCGCTTCGACGGCGTCCAGGACCCGCGCATACTCATGGCCATCAACGGCAAGGTGTTTGACGTGACCAAAGGCCGCAAGTTCTACGGGCCCGGTACGGCGGCCGGCAAGGGGGACGCGAAGACAAAAGAACGGGGCTCCGGCTCGGAGTTGAGCCCAGGGGTGGCGAAGGGGGGGTCGGGCAGGCGGAGAGCCGGGCGGTCGTGGCAGGGCGGCTCCTCTGGCCGGTAATGGAGGCGGGAGGGGCTCGGGAAGGGCCGCGGGCAGTGGAAGGCGCAGAACCCCAGCCTGCGCCGCCGGCGCTGAGATGGGGCATGAAGGAAGACTGAGGAGCTTAAACCAGGAGTGGGTGGGACGCGGGGTGTTGGGGGAGTTTTCAAAGGTAATGGTTTGGGGCTTCTTGGAAGGGAGGGGGTGTCGGGCTCGAGAAAGGAAATAAGGTATCTGGAGGGAGAAATGGAGGGGGTTGGGCTGTAGAGGGAGGTCGGGGCTTGGAGAAGACGCGGAGGCCAGTGACGCCAGGAGTGGCCATGGTGGAATGTGGGGGTGTAGGAGAAGGAAAGTGCAGATGGGGTTAGCAGCAGGTAGAAAGAAGCATTGTGCATGGCGGTGAGCGGTGTGTGTGCGCGCGCCGTGTGGCATGTGTCAGGTATGTGTGTGGCATGTGTTTGGTATGTGTGTGCGTGTGCTGTGTGTGGCAGACGGGGAAAGTCTGGATGGTGAATAGGGAGGCTCCATTGGGGAAAGAGAACCGATTTGAGGGAAGGATAAAGGCCTGATGTGGTGGACAGTGGTAATGTGGCAAGATGATAAGGCAGTACAGTATTTAGTCCGAGGCAGGAGAGAAAAGACTAGAAGCCAAAAAAAATTTTTTTGATGGAGGAAGGGAGAAGTGGGAGGATCATGAGAAACAAAAGGGGTAGG
>JAQZBX010110192.1:0-10382 GCA_029593785.1 Cabassous unicinctus
ACCCCCCCGCCCCTGCTGTTCTGCACTAGCTGTCTGCTATATGTGCGCTCCTCTGTGTCTGCTTGTCTTCTCCCCAGGCAGCACCGGGAACCAATCCTGGGACCCTCCAGAGTGAAAAGAGGTGGTGGATCTCCTGCGCCACCTCCGCTCCCTGTTCTGACGCGTCTCCCATTGTCTCTCCTCTGTGTCTCTTCCTGTTGCGTCACCTTGCTTCGCCAGCTCTCCATGCAAGTCAGCACTCCTGTGCAGGCCAGCACTCCTGTGTGGGCCACTCTCCGTGTGGGCCAGCCTGCCTTCCACCAGGAGTCCCCGGGAATCGAACTCTGGACCTCCCATATGGTAGATGGGAGCCCAATCACTTGAGCCACATCCACTTCCCTCTCACTGTATGTTAGAATTAAAACCTGTATTAGTTTCCTATTGCTGCTGTAACAAATTACCACAAATTTATTGGCTTAGAACAACACAAATTCATTCTCTTATAGTTCTAGACATTGGAGGTCTAAAAGCAAGGTATTGTCAGGGCTGTGCTCCTTCTGGAAGCTTCAGGAGAAGAAGCCATTTCCTGGCCTTTTTCAGTTCATAGAAACTGTCTGCATTCCTTACCTCGTGGCCCCTTCCTCACATCACTACAACCTATTGCTTCTGTGGTCACATCTTCTCGGATTCTGATCCCCCTCATAGACACTTGTGATTACATAGGTCTCACCCAGATAATCTAGGATAATCTCCCCATGTCAAGGTCCTTCATTCAACCCCTTCTGTAAAGTCCCTTTTACCATAAGGTAACATATTTACAGATTCTAGGAATAGGATATGGACATCCTAGGGGAAAAGGAACATTATTTAGCCTACCACAAAACCAAAATAAAAACAACACATAAAAATAAAACTCTTCCTTACCATAGCTTACCAGCCCTCTATGACCTGACCTTGCCAATCTCTCTCATCCATGCCTCCTATCACTCTCTTCCCTCCCTTATATTTTCCTTCCACACACTCTTTCTGCTTGTTCCTCAGCATGCCATGTGTAGGGTCTTTATCCTTGCTGTTCCTTCCATCTGGAGTTCTTCCCCTAGAAGTTCCCATGGCTGGTTCATTTTTTTCTTTTTTTTTAAAGTTTTTTCTTTATTTTTAAAGAAGCTTTAGATTACATAAAGGCACATCAAAAATATAGGGGAGTCCCATACAGCCTACCCCCTCCCGCTCCCATACTTTCCTCCATTTACAACATCTTTCCTTAGTGTGATACATTTGTTACAATTGATGAACACATATTGAAGCACTGCTACTAACCATGGTCTATAGTTTACATTATAGTTTACACTTTGCCCGGCACAATGTTATAAGTTTTGACAAATGGTTCATTCTTGAGAGCTCAAAGTGTCATTTCTCACTTATCACTATCCGAGATCATATGGTTTACTTATATTCTCCCTGTCAGTAAGTAAAATCTCAGGGGAGATTCCTTGTCTTCCTTGCTTACTGCACCACCTGAAACATATGGAAATGTTAATTAATATTTGTTGTAGGAATGAACAATCTGACTTCATAACAACACTCCTTCATAACTCTTCAAAAGCCATTCTGGTTTTATTATCCACATATTTATGTAAATATGCTTAACTCATTGACATCCTGATCTACCTTCATCCTAGATTAGTTCTCAGGATAAGATTATACAAAATTAAATTTTATTAAAATATACACCGTGGAGAATGAAACTCTCATAAACCCAATTGTTAGTGATAATACTCTAATTGCACTAAAACTTTAAAGAAAACATAAGCTAGATTACAACTTCGTGCTTTATTCACTAATCCTTAATTGTTGCTGTCCTGTCTCATTTTCACACGACTGCCAGCATCACTAAGATCTGTTATTATTGAAACAGGAGTAGTGAAGCTAAAAATAGGACAGGCCAAAATTGGACATACAGGAAAGAGTAGAGAGAGTGTCAACATCTCACCTGTAAAGTACAAACAGGGACCGAAAGCAAATTCAGATCCCCAGATTAGCAGAACATTAGAAATTTGATTCAAGCCAGGGAACAATCAAAAGTCCGTGCACAAATCAGGCATCAAAGGAAAGAAGCAAACATCCTACAAGGTGATGTGTGGGAACCAGAGCAACTACTCTATTGTGTTGTCTCAGGTTTGCCATAGTGGATGCCCAGCCTTATAAACAGTTTGGGTCTTAGCCTAAAATGCAAAACATGTTCCCTCTTGGCCAATAACATGCAATGTTGTTCCTTTTCTGGGGCCTCCAATAGCATTTATATTACGCTTTAAGAGAAATACCATCAGGAGACATCACTGAAGATTGTGGCTTTGGTCAATAAATGCCAACTCTAAAAGCCCATCTCTTCATGCTTTGTCCAACAACTTCAGTCTTCTTTAATGAAAATACTTCTTCTTTTCACAGAATGATTTCTCCTCTAATTAAAGAAGGGATGACAGGTGTGAGGGGTGGTAGATCTGTATATCTACAGGGCTTTTGTTATGCTACCCGGCAAACACAAGTAGAGGTCAGAGTTGAATTTCTTGGAACAAGAGTGGAAAAACAGAGCTATTTTTTCCCTCCATGCCATTCTTTTAAATATAGGCTGCACAAATACTAAAGAAAATCACTTTGAAGTGTTTCAAATTATTAGCCATATGTGGATGCCCACATGACTAGGCTTTTCTGGGTCATAGACACCTGTGAGGATCTCCTGAAAGCTTTGAATCCTTATCCCAGAAAAATGCACATGTGCATAACCCCTCTTACATATGTGTGCACATGCACATAAATTCATGGGGTTCTTGGATTTCTGGTACCTGGCCAGGCACCCCAAGTTAATAAACCCTACCACTGTAGTTGAGTGTATGTTGAGGGACTATGGTAGACACTCTTAAATGGCTTACAAGCACTGCATGACTGTTTTTCCTGATTCTAGGTTCACTACACAATGTTCCCAGCCTGACTACCAGTGGGGTCTGCCCTAGATGGAGCATGCACTGGACTACAGATTTGTTTTTTCAATATAAAATAAATAATGGCTTTTAAATTATAAATTAGCTTGTCTTTGGAAAAATAATGCAGGTATTTGATTTGAGAGTAAACTAATAAGTTGGTATATAATATTTAATGTGAGGTATGTGTCCGTGTGTGTGCTGTGTATGTAAGTCTGCCCCTGAGAGATGAATCATCCATTCTGTCTGGGTCTGCCATTTTCTGGTCTACCAGACTGAGGTGAATTCACCAGTTAAGAGCCAATCTGTGTGTCCCAGGCAGCCTGTACCAGGGCAATTCAGTTAACATCCTTTCATCTACAACTGTGCCATCTCCATGGACATCACCATGTTGGAGGCACTCGTCCACACTTAAGCCTTTTCGGTAGCTTTAAAAAGTTCCAATTCCTCCTTATCATGGAGCACTAATCTGCTTCTTACCGCTAAGCTTCCTTAAACTGCATCCCACTGTTAGGCCTAAAGGGGATTACCAGCTGTCATGTAGCTTTTATCTTTCCACCTACCCAAGAGCAGACAGGAGAGCTCAAAATATGACAGAAAAAAGAACTAAGAGTAAAGGAATTCCCAAAGGGGTGAATCTGTGTCTCTCTGAGGCACTGAAAGCATCCTACACAAAATGTAAAACATGAATCTCGGGTTTTCCTAAATTCTCCTCTGTCTTTTCTTGGCTAAAAGCATAAAACTAATATTTATCTGCCAACTGCTAGCTCTGACCTGCAAAGAAAATCAAATAGAGAAAAGAAAATCAAATTGGGAAAAGGCAGGCAGGGATGGAGGGGATACACACACACACACAAACACACACACACACACACACACACACACACACACACACACCAGACTTGGGGAGAGAGGAAAGAGGCCATCGCCCTTCCTGAATTTTCTTAAACAGACCTATTAATTGTTTCTAATCGTTGGCAGATAACACAGGAACTCCAGAGAGTTCAACTAAATAAAGAGGACATTTTCATTTCACAAGATCATCAGATACTGATTCTATTTCTATGTACATGTGGAAACAGAGCCTCATAAATAATTCTGCTGTCTAATGGCAAAGCTTACTCTGCTCACCTAACAATCTATTTTCCCAGGTATGGTATCTAGTCTAGTAGCCCTTGAGACCAATAGAATGATCAGGAGAATAAGGCAAAAGACTGTATTGTGCAAAGTCAAATGATCCAAATCATCCCGAATAACTTTTTAAAATGTGCATTGTTTAAAATCTTTCAATGGTTTCCCACTATCCTAAAAATATATTCTCAGTTCTCTAACTTGGCCTACTCACCCCTTTTTCAGGTCTTGGCCAAGATGTAACTTGGACAGGGAGACCTCCTCTGACCTGGGAAATAAGGTTGGCTCCCTTTCTGGGCTCCCACAGCATGCAGAACACGCCTCATCATCTGTAATTACTTATTTAGTGGCTGCTGCCTTCTACGATGCACAGGGTTCCGTCTCTGGGCAGGGACAATGCCTGGTTTAATTCACTGCCAGATCCTCACTTACCTGTGCTGTGCCTGACACAGCGAGGCACCTGATTCTTCATGTCTCACCTCAGACATCCCCTTCGAGATGCTTTCCTTAACCCTACTGCCATTCCCCACAGCAGTGTGAGTTCGTGGCTGCCCTGAGTGTCCCCTGGACCCCAGGCTGCCTTTGACCTTGCCCTTGTCACAGTCTACTGACATTAATCCACTTAATGCTCTGAGAGTTCCTTGTAGGCAGAGACCAAAATTTATTCATCTAGGCACTGATGTGGACGAGGATGCTGGTAAAAGATAACAAAGGGCCACAGTCTGTCGCCTGAAACCGTAGGCCCTGATATGGAGTTCAGAATTTTTCATTTGAAAATGTTAAAATTATGTAATATTTGCCTGTGGGGCTAGGACAGCACCCTGTAATCTACCACACTGATATTTCTGCAGCAAAATGTGTGAATATTCACACTAGATGACTAGATAAAAGTCTCAAAATATCCTTATAGCCATTCAGGTCAAGTTTAAAACCAAGTGAGTTCAGATCAGGTCAGGTTTTTCTGTCAAAGTTATGAAGAAACTTTGGTTTTTAGAGCTTTTTGGATTTTAGAATTGTGGAAAAAGGACTATGGACTTAAAATAGCTGTTATTTAGTTAATTCTTATGAGCCAGGCACTGTTCCAAATTTTAATATATTTTTATCTGTATTAACATATTGACATTAATATATTAAATAATATTAAATATATATAGTATATATGTATAAAATCTCAGTTATATGGTTTATCCATACTATGGAATATTATTAAGCCCTAAAAAGGATGAAGTTCTGATACATGCTACAATATGGATGAACCTTCAAAGTTTTATGCTAAGTGAGAGAAACCAAACATAAAAGGAAAGCTGTTGGATGATTTTGCTCTATATACTATCTAGAATAAACAAATTCATAGAGACAGAAAGTAGATTAGAGGTTATCAGGGACTGGGTGGGGGGCAAGGAATGGGGACTTATTACTTAATGGATACAGAGTTACTGTTTGGGGGTGATGAAAAACTTTGGAAATAGACAGTGGTGATGACTGCACAATATTGTGAATGTAATTAATGTCCCTGAATTATAAACTTAAAATGGCAAATCTTATGTTATGCATATTTTACCACAATAAAAAAAAAAAACTCATTTAAGCCTCATAACATTCCTTTAAAGTATTAGCACTTTCCTTACTTTTCAGATGAGGAAACTGAGGCATAAAGAGTACAATTAACATATACAAAGTAGCAGAGCACAAAACTGGACACATGACCCACACAGATGGTGTTTGATGATTGCTGAGAAAAATGTTTTATTCACGGAATAATGTGTGCATGTTTTATTCACGGAATAATGGGCTTGAAACAGTTAAACAGTAAAACTGCTGAGGCAGCCTTGTCAATTCCTATGGGGTATCTGCCCCCACGCCCTTTTCTAGGCATTGCTTCTACCCCATCCTAAATGTTTACACAAATAGCAGTTACAGTGTGGCCCACCCTGGTGTATGGAAGGCTCCTAACTCAAATTAGGGTAATCACAGTAATTTCATGGGACCTGGGAACTGGAACCACGAGGTCATTTGCTTTCTGGATGACTGGACTATAAAATACGATGATGTTTTGGAGGAAAACAGGGAATAATCACAACAGAACCTACATATCCAAGTACAGTTTGGTATATTTTAGTATGTAACCTATGTTTTCAATTTTTCTTTTTAAATAAAATGTTGGCTGGCACACAGGAACTAGTACACCATTTGGGCCTGCCTCGCCTGCTGATACCTAATTGGTTATTGTCCGGAGTCATTTGGTAATTAAATTATTCAACCAATGTTTACTGAGTACCACCTATGTACCAGGCACTCTGGTCAGCAGATGGTAAACAAGACAGATGTGGTTCATGTCCTTACAGAACATAAAATTGTAGTGGAAAAGTAGAACAGTATGAATGTTATGATTCAGGGAATATATAGGAACAGAGAGAATATACAGAAATAGCTTTAAATCAATTAGTAGTTGGAACCGAAGTGGAACAAAAATTAATTATACTATTTATAAGCTGTTCAAGTGCAATAAATTTATATCATAAAACTGAACGATTATAAAGAACTACTGCCATAAGGAGTAAAGATACAAATAAAAATTTCCATACACACATCAAGTCATTCTAATACTTATATGTCAAGTGTGGACCACCCAGATTCACCATTAACAGAGTATTAACAAAACTTGCATACATATTATGAATATCTAATTAAATAGCGTAGAAAAAATAATACAATTGGGGAGTGTGGTTTCCAGGAAACACTCAATCCAACCAGTATCTGTTGTCCATTTAAAGCCATGGTTATCCAATGTAAAACTGCATTTTGCAGAAAGCACTTTGCAGAAGTATCAAAAAGTATTTGAATTTCAAGAGATAAAAGAGCAAACTTAAGGGAGTTCAGCAATAGTAAAAACGATAGGAGTAGCTACAACAACAGAAACACATTTGATGAAATGTATGACAGAAACTGTTGGCTATCAATGCACAAACCTGTCCTCCTTTATTCCTTGTTAAATTAACCCCAATTTTGTTCAGGGCAAATGCCCTGCTAAATATATTATTTCCCAGACTCCCTTGAAGTTACAGAAAGCCATACATATATCATTCTGGTGAATGAAATCTAAACACAAGTCAGCTTGACTTCCTAACAAAAGGAGACAGAAAGAAACCCTTCCCCTGTTTCCTTCTTCCCTTGAATGTAGACCTGATGCAGCCACCATGTTGCAACCATGAGTGTGAAAGCCAAACGGCCATGTGGCTCTGATGAGCAGCTGAACCAGTGCCAGCAACTGCCTACCTCTAGACTTCATTTATGAAGAAAAATATAACCTTATTTATTTAAACCACTGTTAGTCAATTTTTTTGTTATTTGCAACCAAACATTCCTAAAAGAGAGAGTAGTACAAGGCAGAAGATTGTACTTAAAGTCTGAGCCTTGGCAACTACAGCTAATGAGACTGAGAATTCCCTGCAATTATTGACTCAGCACTGATACCAGGAAGAAACCAGTTAGTTGTGGACCAGCACAAAATTGATCAGGATTGTGGCAGAGGCTGTTGGTTGTTTACTCACATACATTCCCCACCTTCTTTCTCACCAAGAGAATCCTGCATTTGTTCCCATGGCGGGCACCTACGTGCTTCATGGGTTCTTTCCCAGCCCCAGGGTAAGTTCCACCTCAGTCACCAGGGCAAGCCTAATAGAAGATAGGAAAGTTAGTCAGTCCAGGGGTTATGCTCTGATAACTGTGCAGAGTTACCCCTTTTCCAGCTTCCTTAGATGCAAGTGATTTCTATATGGAACACACAGCTAAGACATCATTTATTTCAGAGCATGTTCAATTACACTGTCAGCACACTCAGGACTTTTTAAAGTTTTTTGGTGAGTGGCATGCAGTGTTCAGTGCTACATAATGTACAGCTCATACTGACCCACTTTAGGGCTCCTCTCCCCATTGAGGCATGTGCTTGGCCCACCCCATGTGTACATGTGACCCTGCTCCCCTGGCCACAGTTACTTGTTCAAAGGGTATGATCACTGACCTAAGCAGGAGAGAAATAATTCCTGGGCTGGGCTCTTAAATGACCCAGTATAAACCTGGGAGCTGTGGAAGGCCATAATCCCCACCATATAAACCGGGAAGCAGACAAAGAGGGAAGCAGGATCAGAGGAACTGGGAACTGTCTTGATCTGGGGAAGGCACTCTGTATCTGATAATAAATGACCCTGTCATGTTAAGGCTGGTTCCAGTTGTGTGTCTCTCACTTGGGACCACAAAAATCCCTTATATATTTTATATTCACAGCTGGATAACCTGACAGAATGAAATATGTACTAATTGGAGATATAAGAGGTAGCTGTAGGCGACTGGGAGTAAGAGAGATTAATTTTGGCTGGGTTGAGGGAACATTTTTGGAAGGAAGGTGGCATCTGAGGCTGGCACTTTAAGGACTAGGACAGTTTTATGGGGAAAGAAGGGGAAAGGGTGCACTCTAAAGCTGAAGGAAAAGCACCAGCTGAGGCAGAGAAGCATGAAGACAAATGGAGCATGAAGGGAAGTGCAGGCAAGAGCTGCATCTCTGTCCAGTCTCCTGGTCTGGTTAACTCTGACAAGTCCTGCAGGATCCCAGGAAGCCTTCCCTGACCCCCCACCCCCACCCCCCAGCATCACCCCATCACAGCCACACTGTTTCCAAACGCTCTGTTCATGGGTCTGCATACCCCTCACCATGGTACATGGCCCTGAGGGTAGGCATTGTGTCTTTTCATCTTTGTGTGTCCAACGCCTGGGACAAGTGGGGGCTCAGCACAGACTTAGGGCTCTCGAGAGGCCTCTACAGAGGAAGAGGGCCACATGAAACTGAAGAGGGAGGCCGGGGTCTCATTCTAAGGGCAGGTGCTCCCAGGGAAGCTGGTACTCAAGGCTGGCATTGGGATTCACAGGTGTGGAAATATTGAAGCAGCTTCCATTTATATATGTTTCACACTGTGAACATTTACCAAGTGTTATCACTCCCCTCTCCACCCGCCCCATGCCCGTGAGGTATACAGGGTGGGAATTAGGCATCTGGTTTTGGAGGCTGAGGAAATTGAGGGTGAAGAGACTAAATGATTTGTCTAAGCCTCACACTTTGAGGGACCACAGAAACCCTGTACTGCATGAGATACCAGGCCCAGCTGACCCTCTCACACACTCCATGGAAGCTGATACAGAATCCAGATTATTGGAGATCCATTGCCTTAACCTGCACCACACCCTAGGTGGCCTTCCCGTGCCCAAAGTCAGATGGTTTGAGCACTTCATTATTGATTAGCAATTGGAACAGGGAATATCTACTGCAATAGGGTGGAGACAAGGATTTAACTTTAGGGATGCTCATCTGGAGGCCAGGACATGTTTCCCATATTAATTTCCTATGGTTGGGTGCAGAGATGCTGGGAATAAGAACTCGGCTTCTAATTAATTAGTCCCCATCTGTGGCAATGATGGAATGTTTCGCTAATCAGGGAGATGGCTCAGAGAGGTCAAAGCCATTGCCAACATGAATTTTAATCTGCACACCTGTATGGAGTCCACTGGAATACGGAGCACAGTAGAGTCATAGCAGAAGGTGTCAAATGATTAACATAAGGACCAGGCTCTCTGATGGGCTCTCTTTGTACTGAACATCAGGAGAAAAATCTCACTTTCCAAACTGAGGTCAAAGGTTTGCTCACATTCAACACTAAAGACCTATTTGCAAACTAGCCAAGAGACTGAAAGCTTCTTTAGGCTTGTTTTGTTTGTTTGCTTGTTTTCTGGAATTAGAAATAGTTTAAATAATGCATTACTTCTAAATCAATGTACTGCAGCAAGCTCTCAGTGGCCCTAAAGAAAGTGAGTGGCATGCATTTTGTTGTCAATACCTATTAAAAGGGAAGCAGATTTGGCTCAAGCAATTGGGCTCCCGTCTACCATACAGGAGGTCCAGGGTTTGATTCCCGGGGCCTCCTGGTGAAGGCGAGCTGGCCCAAGGGGAGTGCTGGCCCACGTGGGAGTGCTGGCCTGCACAGAGTATTGGCCCGCCTGGAAGAGCTAGCGCAGCAAGATGACACAACAAAAAGAGACACAGAGGAGAGACAATAAGAGACACAGCAGACCAGGGAGCTGAGGTGGCACAAGAGACTGAGCACCTCTCTCCCACGCCGGAAAGTCCCAGGATTGGTTCCTGGTGCTGCTTGAAGAGAAGACAAGCAGACAAGAAGAACACACAGTAAATGGACACAGAGAGCAGTCAGTGAGCGCAAAAACAATGAGGGGGGAATAAAATAAATAAAT
>JAQZBX010110193.1:0-10467 GCA_029593785.1 Cabassous unicinctus
ACAAAAACAAACAAACAAAAAGCCAAAAAAAAAAAAACCTACAAAGCTTATAGTCTCAACTATGTTAGTGCCTTCTTAGTTCTATAATTTTTTTTTCTATAATAAAATGTATTTATTCTCTAGACATCAGGGGATCTATAATACTTTTATTCTTTGTGTTAAGGTAAAAAAATTATAAATCATAGGACCCACGTGATCTGATTTTAACAAAACATGCATTGTTCAGTACTAAATTTCTCTGGTCAAGGGGAGCCATTTGGAATATATGTCATTCCAATTCCCTATTCAGATACATAGGACATTAAAGCATAATCAAGTTTGGCTCAGAGTTCATCATTTTGAAACTTATACAGAAGTGATAGAATCTCAAAGTCTACTGACTGTGGGAGAAATCACTATGCTGATTCCTTATGCCTCTAAAATGAACTAGAATTGTCTTTAAACCAGTTCCTGGGCTAGAGCTTTGGGGTGTGGCACATTTAGCCCATTGGAAAATAAGGCAAATTTACAGCAGCAGCAAGTATCCTAGGCACTAGCTGTGCAGTGACAAATAAAGCAGCCATGGTCCCTTGTCTTCAAGAAGCCTCAAGAAGCACACAAGGGGCTGCAATCACCTACTCCTACACTCCCTGCCTGAGCCCTAATGATATCATTCTACAGGCCCCTAACCCCCAACTCCAAAAAAGGGGCCCAACAGGTACCTGCCACAGAGAAGTTCTACAACTTCCTCTGTCCTCCCCTCACTATAATAAATGAAAGCACCTTTATAGATAGGGAAAGAACATTTTATTTGGAAGCTTACACCAAATCCGCACAAATGTCCATGATGGAAAGAACTGATCTCACCCTACAAAAACGGAGTAGCAAGGGACTGACAACTCACAAATGTACACGGTTCTTTTTCTAAAATAAATGAGAAATGAAATACTGAGTACATCTGGGGGCTTTTATAGGACAGTGTATTAGTTAGCCAAAGGGGTGCTGATGCAAAATACCAGAAATCTGTTGGCTTTTATAAAGGGTATTTATTTGGGGTAGATGCTTACAGTTACTAGGCCATAAAGTATAAGTTACTTCCATCACCAAAGTCTGTTGCCACGTGTTGGAGCAAGGTGGCTGCCCATGTTCAGCCTTCCTCTTCCTCTTAAGGCTCCATGGTTAGGCTCTCTAGGCTTTGTCTCTCTCCCCAGGGCTCAATTCTTTCTGGGCTCAGCTGCTTTGTTCTCTCCACAAAGCCAGCTGTGAACTATCAGGTGAACAGCGTGTCTCTTTTTCCAGGGCCTTCTCTCCTTCCTCACGATCCAGCTCCTCTGTGTGCTTACTTCCCGGGGCTCCAGTTCAAAAACTCCAACACCCCTTCTCTGCAGTGCAATTTTTCTGTGAGTCCCCACCCACCAAGGGGGCAGGGACTCAACATCCTACTGACTTAGTCCAATCAAAGCCTTAATTATTATTTAATCAAGTAAACCTCTGAAACCAATATAATCTAATATGCCCAGAGGAAAAGACCAGTTCAAAAACATAATCCAATATCTATTTTTGGAACTCATAAATAATGCCAAACTGCTACAGACAGCAATCAACCCAGGTCCTTTTTACTTCTTATCCTTAGGGGGCCTGCTTCTTCAGAGTGATGATGATGATGACAATGACAATGACGATGATGATGATGATGTGATACTAATAGCTAATATTTTGAATATTTTCTCTGTGCCAGACATAAGAAAGGTACTATTTTATCCTTACTCTAAAGATAAGGAAACTAAAACACTAGTATGCTAAGGAACTGGTCCAAGGTCATACAATGACCTTGTAAATGAAGACGACTTATAAATGAAGAACACACAAACTCAGATGTTTTGGCTTCAGAACTCATGCATTTATCTATAAAATAGATACCTCTACATTTTTCTTCTTAGTAATGCAAAATTCCTTCAATTCTAGGAAGAAAATCAACCACAAAGAACTCCTTAATATTAGGAACTGCTATACTCACTCTTCATATCTTCTCTAATACACATAATACGGAAGGATAAATGCATGAATGAAAGAACAGAGGACTGGAAAATCAATAGCAGTATTTCTGTGATTTCATTTGATATTATATATTAAAACTATGAGAAATATACTACATCATATATATTCACACACATCTATGTCATTGAAAGTGGAGACACGTGCCCTTCACTCCTTTGCTCTTAATATATGGCTCATCTTAGAGAAGGATGACACTAACTTACTGTGGGAAGTTCATGAGTTTTGAGTAATTGCTTCAGAAATTATAACTAATTTGCACTCATCAATCCACACTTCTCCAATCTTGTCTCCCTTTTAACAATGGCACAAACTGGTGAACTGGCACTTTGGAGTTCATGTGGCCATAGGACAAAGTAAAGTCAGCTAAATACTATCCATGGGACTTATATTTTGGGCAACAGCAGACCAGATTTCCTGAAAAATTCTCCCAAATAGAACACCTAAAAATGCTGGATAAAATTCAAAACATTTTTTATTATGCATGGCAAAGCTGTTGGGGAAATAAGAGGGATCCTCAAAGGTAAGAAAAAAAGATAAAGCAAAAATCCAGAGAACTGTTTGAGTACTAAAGCTGACATTAGCCTTGGGGGCATCAGCTGATCCCTAGTTGCCAAGAGCAGTTTTTCCCCATCCTTTTTCACATCATGGTATATGTGGGAAATGATATTATTACAACAGCAATAGCTGGAATAAATGGAAGAGTATTTGGGAACATCTATATGTAACTTAGTAAAAACATTTATTACATTTACTTCATGTAATATGAAAAGAAAAATAGAATATAAACTATTACATATTGATTATATTGAATATATTCTATTTTAATACATTGAGTATATATATTTAACATTAAACACTGAATTTGCATGAACCACACCATAAAATATTTTAATGAGTATATTGAACTTTCTTTCATAAACACACTTTTTATTTTATGTTATCCTTAAAATGGTTGCATGCAATTACTGATCAAAACGTTTAATGATAACTTCTTCAAAAACTCTCCATAAATGAGCTTTTTTTTCAAAAAGTTTATAGTAGCTAAAAAAATTTAGTGAGCCTGGTAACCAAATTAAGAAGTTAGAAAAAGAACAAGAGAATAAACCCAAGAAAAATAAAGGAAATAAATAAAACCAAAAATTAATGCTATAGAACAGAAAAATGTAATGGAGAAGAACAAAGATAAGATTGGTTATTTTAAAAAGATTAATAAACTGGACAAACTTTTTGGCAAAATTGGTCTAAAGAAAATAGAAGAGAAACAAACAACACTAGGACATAACTATTATAAGCAATTAGTTTGAACCGCTTTCTGTCAATAAATTTGAAAATGTAGGTGAAATGGACAAATTCTCAGAAAAATATATCTTTACAAACTGACTAAAGATTAAATTAAAAACCTGAATGATTCTATAAGAATTAAAGAAATGTACTTAGTTGTTTAAAATCTTCCCACAAAGAAATTCCAGGCCCAGCCAGTTTTACAGGATAAATCTATTAAACAAAGAATGGATAATTCCAATAATACACAATTCTTTCAAAGAAAACAGCAAAAGAGAGAAACTTCTCAACTACTTTTATGAATCTTACATAATCCTAATATCAAAACCAGATAAAGACAGTATGAAAATGGGGAAAAAGGCCAATCTTATTCATGAAAACACTTTCAAAATAATAAATAAAATATTAGAAACTAAGTCTAACAATGTATGAAATATATCAAACATCATGACAAAGTTGGCATTATTTTTAAATGCCAAATTATTTCAAGATTAGAAAATCTATCATTGTAATTCATCTCATCAATATACAGTAATTCAGAAAAGGCATTTGGTCATCTCAATAGAAGAAAACAATGTATTCAATAAAATTCAACATATAGTCACAATCTTAAAAAATCTTACCAAAGTAGGAATATAAGGGAACTTCTTTAACCTAATAAATAGGATTTTCAAAAGCACCTACAGCATATGTCATATTAAATGTTGAAACAGTATTTCCTTTAAAGACAAAAACAAGATAAGGATGAACATTATCAACACTTCCATTCAACCTGAGTTCCTAGCCAGAAAAAATAAAGATAGGAAAAAGAAATGAATTGTATAAGAATTTGAAAAGCAGAACAAAAGATGTCATTATTGGCAGATGATGTGATTATACAAGTATAAAATCCCAAAGAATCCACAGACAACTGATTAGAATGAATGCTGGAACTTAGCAAAGTTAATAGATCAGTGCTTCTTTGTGGAGAGATGTAAGAACAATGACAAATATAAGATCAAGATAAAAATCTACTATAATTCTAAAAATAGAAAGAATGAATAAAAACAAACAAAATATCTACTATAGTTCTATATACCCACAAAGAAACTAATTCAAATTTACTTTTTACCAAAGTAAAAATAAGTATAAGGTGCCCAGGAATAAATCTAACAAGTGATGTGCAAGAATGTTAAATGGCAAATTTTAACAATTTTGAAAAAAACACTAAAGGGGATCTAAATAAAAGAAGAAATACCATATTCATGGATAAGGAAATCCAGTATTGTGAAACTGTTAGTTCTCTCTAAATTGGTCTATAGATTCAATACAACACCAATGAAAATCCCAACAGAACTTTTTCATAGAACTTTTCAGGGAATGGATGCTAAAATGGTTATGGACTAAAAATAGCAAAACAATCCTAAAGAAGAACAAGGCAGTGGTAGATAAGTTTTACTTTTAAACTAAGTAATTGAGATAAAAATTTCTAGTAAACAGAACAGATATCCCAGTAACAGATCTGTACACAACTGGAAATTTGATCTAAGACAAACCAAGTATTGAAGATCACTGGAGAAAGAATGCATAATTTGGAAGTCATGCTGAAACAACTGGTTATCCAAATAGAAAATGATTTAGATTCCTCCCTCATCCCATATGCAAAAACCTATTACAGATAGGACAAGAATATAAAAACAATTGGTAAAATCTTTAGAAGAAAATAAAGGAGAGTATGTTTATGAACTTGGAGTGGGGAATTTTTTCTAAAATAAGACAAAAAGGCACTAATCAAAGTGGAAAACACTGGTACCACTTCAGGTTTAAGAATTTCTGCTCTTACTTCACAGTAAAGAACCCATTATTGAGAGTTTAAAAGAAAGTTGCAAACTGGGACAAATATTTGCCACACACATAAGAATTAGTATCCACAATACATAAAGATTTCCTATGAATCAATAAGTTAAAAAAAATAGTAAAAAGAAATGGACAAAAGACTTTAATAGCCACTTTACAGAAGAAGAAACCGGAATAGACAACAAACACATGTAATGAAACTTAACTACATAAGTAATTAGGGAAATGTAAATTTAAAACATGATATATAATTTCACACACACTGGATTAGCAAAAAAATTTTAGTTGAATGTATAAAAGTGTTGAAGAGGTTGTGGAACAAATGGAACACTCATGCCTCACTGGTGGGAGCGTAAAATTGGTACCAAAGACTTGGAAAATGATTTATCATTACCTAGAAAGTCAAACATATACATACCCTACAATGTAGCAATCCCTACCTAGGTATATACCTTAGAAACTTCCTGCACATGTGTATCAGGAGACCTGTAAAAGAAATTTTATTGCATGTACTGGCAATATTTCGTAGCAACAACAAAAAAAGTTAGGATAAAAATTAAGCTACAATAACCAAGAAATAGAAAACCACAGCAGCTTAAGTGGAATTGACATTTATTTCTACCATGTAACAGTCTGGCTGGTTTAGTGTGGTGGGGCCACTCTGTTCCATGAGGTCATTCAGGAACCATGTTCCTTCCATCTTATTGTTCCACCATCCCTGAGGGGTTGTCCTTACTTGTGTGGATGAAGCTGGGTCACTGCTATACAGAATTTCCAGTTGGTGATAAACGGAAAACAAGCCAAAGTTTCAGGAAAATAGCCTGTCTTGGTTGTAGATGACACAGAAATTAAACCCATTACTTCCATTCATATACTAGTAAACTTCATTACATGACTACACCTAGCTGAAAGAGAGGCTAAGAAATGAATTTTCCAGCTGGTGCATGGGAAGACATGAGAATGTCTTGGGAGTGGGGTGGGGATAACTAAAAATCAGTCAAAACTGTAAACAAATGTCAATATTAGTAGAATGAATAAACTGTGGTATGCAGTAGGACTATGCAGCAATGAAAATGAATTACAGCTGTACACAACAGGGATGAACCTCAAAAACATATTAAAGGAAGTGGAGCGGATGTCACTCAGTGGTTAAGCACCACCTCCCACATACGAGGTACCGGGTTCAATCCCTGATACCTTCTAAAGGGAAAAATATATATATTAAAGGGGAAGTTAGAGATGAACCCATATTATATGATACATAATATAGCATACTTTAACATATATATAAAGTCAAAGAAGGCAAAACTAAACAATACGTTATTTAGTACTATGTATTATAGTGATAAAACTGTAAAGAAATATGGCTAATAAACATAAAACTCAGGCAAGTGGCTACATCTGGCTAAACAGCATTACAAATACAATAGAAATTTTAATCACTTCTTCCATTGTACAATTTCAAGCTTGCCTTCTCATAAGTCATATTTCTACACTAAACTTAGATAATACTTTGACACATTTGGGGAATAACTTCTACATGAATTGCACATGTCACCATGAGACTTGGAGAGGAAGAATTATATGAGACATTCTATTTTCTGAATAAATCTATCACAATTAAAACTTCAGTGTTTCGGGAGAACCTCCCACAATCATAAGGTTGGTTTTATAGATACCTCTTTTCAAAAGAAAACCAAAGTCAATTCTTTAATAGTACACAAAGGAAGGGAATAACCATTGTCAAATGAATTCTCATTGATTGCAGAACTTTTTCCTTTTGTTCTATGCACATTAAATTCAGCCAAAAAATTCTATGAAGTCCCACAGCAACGTTAGTGTGCTGTATTGAACCGCAGTATCAGTACAGTTTTGGATTTTCTGATTTACCTGTTTGGGCACAGAGCACTTTAGGGGGCATTGGGGCTGCCATGCATGCATGGGGGTTAAGGAGGGGGAATTCTGGTAAGGATTAGAAAGAACATTCCCAGGGTATGAAATGGAAAAAGGACTTGATGTACAGAAGCAAAGTATGCTTTTGAAAGTTTTCCTGTGAAGAACATTCTGCACTTCAGGATCTCAAAGAGATAAAATAGGAATGAGATTGAGTTCAGATCTCTTTTTTAAAAAAGAAAAAAAATAAGAAAGAACAGATTTTGTGTGTTCTTTGAATGGCTTCTGGTGGAGAGAGTGATGTGCTACTCATAACAGGTACATATCCTTTTTCTTTTAAGGAAATGGCGACTGGAAGGGGATAGGCAGGAGTGAGTAATGGAAATAGACATCCAGTTTTTCATGCTGATACTGTGAAGTATTATTTGTCTATGGGTGGGGTCCATGTTCTGAGTCTAAAACATTATTTTTTAAATTCTGAAAAATACCTAATGTTATCCAAGAAATGGAATTTCTGGCTCTATGTTTTTAAGTTTCAAACCATGTTCAGGCTGCTCATAGATGCAACCATAATGCATAGTTTATAACCACGAAGACCAAACAGCTGTTTAGCGTTCTGGAATCCTCAACTGCTTTTGAACTCCCCAGGGACTTGCCCACGTTAAAGTATCCATCCCCAAGATAAGACATAGTGGGAAAAAAATGTCCTACTGGAAGACCATGCCAACAAGTTCTCTAAAAAAGCAGGCCACTAGAAAGTCACACCAGCCTCTTAAAAGATAAGTTATAAGGACTCATTTCAAATAATTCTCAATCCAGGTAAGAGGCCACAGAAATGTCCATGGGGGTTGGCTTTTTCCTCATAGGTAAAGGACCTTTCCTTTCTACTGCCTGTATTATGACTGAATACCTATTCTTGTTCTTTTTTTAACCTTCATATGTTATCGTCTATCCTCTAACCCCTAAAATGTTATCCCATGAGTAGTCTAAGGGAGAAAACGACTTTGGACCTGACCCTGTAAAAAGGCAGTTTTGAGAAATACAAGATGACAGCACTGGAGCTCCCTCTAGAGCCCGTCCAGCAGTCCATGGAGGGGTCTTCAGTACAGCGAACTACGACTGGGTGGATCCTCGCCCACTCTAGCTCATCTTGCTGGGGAGCCTTTTCACTAGGCAGAGAGGTGTGAACGAGCAGACCTATTCACTATGACCTACAGGGCACAGTGGGGAGACTGCCCAGCAATGCTCACCAGCATCTCAAGAAGCCAAGAGTCTGATGGAGCATGCTTATTTGGTAAGTTCTCTTGTCAACATCAACATCAAAGGGAACTTGATACTGTGTAGAGCAGAGTATGTTTGTTCATTACTCAATCCAATGGTTTGGGTGACAGTCATAGATGTAGTCATAGCAAACTGATATTCTGATTTTACAATAAGCTGATGAATTCAAACCTGAAATGAAAACATTAATAAGAAATAGTGTTTTGGTTTTTGTTGTTGTTTTACTTTCTTTAGAAAAGCTAATACAAGGAATTGATATGTTAATGAAAAACAGAGCAACATAATCTTCATTTCAGCATAAATCTAAGAATCTTAAGTCACTACTTTCTTTGCTTAGAAAGCAAAATAAAAATTCACAGATATAATATTGAAGAACCTAATTTTCAATATATAATAGCTACATTTAAAATACCATAGATAAAACGCTACTTCTAATTTATTCCTGTTACATGATGTTATTAGAGATTAAGAATATTCAATTTGCTTTTGACAGTGGTAAAGGGAAAATAATTTGGATAGTACCTGATAATATTTCTTTATCATTTGGGGAACTTATTAAAAATGCCTAAATGCCTGGGTCTTAACACAATCAAAAGATAGTCTGGGTCCATGCAATCTTCAAAACAGGGCTTCTTTTTTCAGTTTGTTCAGTTGAAGTTATTAAATAGTTCAAAATTATCTCCCAAATACATTTTTGTTACTTTGAGTCATTACCCTAGGCAAATAAAACAGAAGGGCTAGACCCAATTAACACAAAATTAAACTCTTAACTGAATATGGTGTTTTGTTAATAATACGCAAAATCCATTATAGGAATCACAAAGGCAGTCATTTAACACTGTGCAGTTTATAAAGGCTTTCCCAACCATTAGCTTTCTCAATCCTCAGAGCAACCCTGTAAGTCTGGCATATGTGCTTTGTGATACTAAATCTACAAATTACCCTTCCTTAAGTTGCTTATTATGAGCTCAACTTTCTGTCTACTAACTTTTCTGACACTAACCCCTACTCCAGCCTGCTCGCTTTGATAATAACAATAACATTAACAACAGCCATAGCTTAATAATTATTGAGTGCTGCTGGAGAAGTCCCCGACACACTCTCAGCGCCCATCTCCCAGGCCTCACCTCCCCTTGCCTCCTTTTCTATTGTGCAATGATGTTTTAGTCTGTTTCCATTCCACAACCTGGGAAGGTGTTAGGTCTAATGAAAAGTCTCGACCAGACCTTGAACCCAGAAACTGGGAACAAGCGGCCCCAGTTGCTTAACAGGGCTGGAGCTCCCAGTGGGAGCCCCCCACCCCCAGCCTGGGTCATATGAATACCCCACCCTCGGCAGCACAGATTTCTCGCCCCCTTCCTTGCAAAGTAGGGCATGGGGGACTGCCGCCTACCCTGGAGCAGTTTGGTCCTGGCCATGATGGGCTCTCTTCCCCTGTTCTTTGGGACACTTTCTGCTGAGTAAGTAATAAAGCAGTCATTTGCTGAACGTTTCTGTTGTGCTTGAGCCTGTGCTGCAAGCAATTTACTCCACAAAGTGCTTTCTATAGTCTAGGTCCAGTTTAAGTGTTTTACATGTATTAATTCATTTAATCCTCAGAACAAAATGGCATTTTTATTTAATAATTTATTCATTAGCTAGAGGAATTCCATGCAGAAATCTAACTCTGGATACCTGTCTGTCTAGGATTGTTTCCTCTTTGCATTCTGATTTAATCTCACCCTATCTTTGTGGGTTTCCTAATATTTACTTTCTCAGTGAATGCACAGCAACACTTAGTTAGCAGTTGATACATTTTTTAATGTTTGTAACTTACAACCTTTTTTTTTTTTATGTACCTGGAATAGAAGTTTATAAACCTTGGCAAAATGAAGTCAAGAAAATGAAAGTCTAGAGTAGTTAGATGACTCACCCAAAATCATCCAGTAAGTGGTATTGTCAAGATGCAAATCTTCTAACCATACACCCATTTCCTCTTCCCCACCCTGATGCCTCCAGTAGCTTTCCACATCTATTATTCCTTCTCCAGAACCGTGTCTGTGGTTTATTGATCCTGTCCACCATTACCACCTTTACCTCCATTATCAATAAACAATCTATTAAGGAAATTTCTGCATTTGATGCAGGGCAGGAATGGGT